>BOPP01000055.1:5675684-5686018 GCA_017312745.1 Gryllus bimaculatus
CTCCGCCCCCCCGCGCTCCGCCTTACCTTGCTCCGCGGCCGAAGGCCTGCGTGCAGCGCCCGCGCGATTCCGTGAGCTCTGACCCCCGACATGTGCATGATGCATGCCACGCCCACCCTGCCCGTGGGAACGCGCAGCAGGGCGGAGGTCGGAAATCCGCATATTGCGTGGAGTATTGCCCGTCTTGGACGGGTTGGTTGGTGATTTTTGCCTTCGTGGTAGTTGTGGTGGAGGGTACACGCGCGGGGCGTTTCGATGCGATCAGGAAAATAAAGAATCTGTATATTAATACATAAAGAGAAAGCTTTGTACTCTTTCTGAGAATATTCCGCGCCCAAAGGAATGTGAGACTTGGCATAGTTAACTTCATTTGGAAGAGTGCAGGGAGCAAAACATGTTATGCAATATGTGCTAAAAATGTATTACACAAAATAATAGTAATAATAATTTTCGCATCTGAACAATATTAGTTGCTATCATAGGGATCTTGAGAAGGAGGCATATTTGATTTCCGAGGGAATTAGCTCTGTTGGCGGTTCAGGCCACGACACAAGTATTGTACTTCAGCTTCTGGGTCAACGACCCTCATCTCGATCAGATTTTGTCCAGTTTCCCTGATCCTCGAGCAAGTGCTGAGATAGCCCCTTGTTTTGCTTCTGGACATAAATGTAACTTCAAATTAACCTATCCCTATAGCGCGTCACACACAGTTTTTAATTGTTTTTGACGTAAACAAATAAATAAAAAAATAAATAATGAACGCTTGCTGTTGAATTTCTCAGCCTCGCGGGGCGGTCTTGAAACCTCGTTATCCCCTCTTTTCATAGGTAGAATTTCATAGGTTTTCAAATTTCATGGATAATTCAGTGTATAAAGGCAAGCAAGACAAGTTAATGACGTACTTATACACGTTCGCAGATGACACAAAAGAACAAAATTTTAAAAACAATTATATGCACTTATTATAGAAGTACACTCTTTGTCAAAAGAAACTAAAATGTAACGAAGTGTGGTCGAATTTCCACCACTAGTACTGATTAAAAGATGCCCTAGCTGACTACATTGTTCCTGTACTTCAAACGAGATATGCCAGTGATGCTGATCTCTAATTTCATTCGCAGTAGTGTGCACGATTCCACAATAGGCACTTTCCGAAATGGTTGTTAGCATGATGCCGTTCCCTCCCACGTATTATTGCATTTGTGAATCGAACGAACAGGAATTGTAAGCACTCGTGAGAAATCACGGGAGGAGGGGCCATGAGCAAGGCAGTAGCCCGCCCTTCCACCGACGTGCTCCGTTTTTGGAGGCTTTGCCACAGTACAACGAAGCTTCCCTGTGCGGTGGAGAGGGGGGATACGATAGTGGGGGGGGGAGGGGCGGCGCGATACCGACAGACGCACATCTGGACGGGGCCTTCACATGATCCAATATTTCCGTTGCCAGAGTGATAGGCCAGTTGCATCTAGAGCCTTTCGTTATATTTCCCCTGGGGTACCAGCATAAGGCGAAGATCTTCGACAACGGAGTAAGTAGATGGAATGGTTTCGAGTGGAACGAAACGGATGAGGAGAATGATGTAACCTATGTTCATTGACGGAAGCAAAGGAGTCCGAAGATTTCTTGTGCGGAGAAGAAATTATTCCCCGAGGGTATTAAATGACAGTATTGAGCACTGAAGTAGTGTGTGAGGTATTAAGAGATTTCAGTTCTTTTGGAATTGTCGAGGGCGTGAACAAATCATTTTCAGCTAGTGTTATTCAAAAAAATAATAGTCTTAAATTATCTGAGCTATTTGATGAATGACGGGGGTTATTGGAAACAAGCTACGACACTGCTTTAAATTGCAAAGTGTTCACTATTAAGACCTTCCTTGAAAACCAATCATTGTAACTTCAAATACGTTAGATTTAGATTTATTCAGTCAAAAAATAGTAAAATCTGTATGTGACGCGGGGGGGGATATTATCTGTGATTGTTTTCTTGTCTTCCAGAATCTCTTTCCGTCATTTTAGCTATAAATAGTTGAAAGATGGGTAAACGTTGAACATAAATAAATGAAAATAAATTTTAAAAATATATTTTAAAAATCTTAAGGTTAGCAATATTTGAAAAATAGTCATTTTTGTTTATGAGTTATAGAAAAATTATTGCCATCCTTACCTGGAAATTGTTTGATAGCTCATTTGATACAGAGTTTAAATTTCTTATTGGGTCGCAGTTATCAAATTTCTTTTATAAGGCATAACAAGATATTTTGAATCATAGTATTAATTTGCCAATTTTGCTTATATATTTTGGTTTCTGGTATTGTGCTCAAGTTTCTTTAAACTTTACGTTTTATTGTTATTTATTCATTTAAAGTTTAAAAGAAATTGATGCAATTGTGAGCAATCTTCAAATATTCATTGCTTTCCCATGTACTTGAAATATTGTAAACTGTTGGCTTGTGCGTGCAGCCATTATACATCTGGCCCGATTCTTGTTATGTGGCATAATTACCATTATTATTATCTTTATAATACCTTTAGTTTGGGTATCATCTTTGAGGATGAGAGATACTTTACAATTTCAATAAAGAAATATTCGATTCAGGAGAATCAATGAAAGACAAATATTTGCTCATTCGGAAGTCTTTCGGTTTATGCTTATGCTTATCCTTCCTCTCTGCTTCAAGGTCTCAGTGCAGCGAAGGCCTCCAGACGAAGCTTGCAAAGGTTGTTAAAAGATAAAAATGTCGAATCACGTGTTAAAGCATCAAAAATGAAATTGTATTCCTCTTTATGATCCATCCATTGAAAAGGAATAAATATTTAGTTCTCTTTAAAGATCAAAGATGGTTACTCTCTTCGAAAATTAAAAATATTACTAACAATAAATCTCCGGCGTATTACATGCCTTACTATTCAATTTTGTGTGGCGCAAACTCATTCTAGATGTCATGAGCTGCTTAGAAGTAATGGGGGTAGTTCCTAGTGGGTCACGTGTATATTCGATTCAGTAACAGTGTAACTTACTTGGTTCAGTAAACCGTCGTGAACACCAACTCCAAGGGATGGAAACTATCGATGTATGCCGTAAATATTGGTGTTTTCAGATTATTATGTATATCAGTATTTTTGTGCCTTCTTGCATGAATCTAAATTGTGTTTATGGTGCGGCGAAATTCGTGTAAAGCCAGCTCGCGCTAATGAGGGTGTAATCTTTCAAACAAAATCTGTTAATGCTGTAGCAATGCAATAATTGTTTTTGCTCTTATTCATAACTAATACCTTTTTTTTTTTACAGGTGAGTTAACCAGCTATATATAACTTAGATGGTGTGATTTTTGGTAAGTATTTTTGATATTTATTTATTTGATCAATCTTACTTTGATTACATCGAAGTAATCATCCAATTTTAAAAATATTGTAACATACTCAGAAACAACACCATTTTAAGTAAAATGCAACAACCATAAATTAAACATCCTCTGCTGACGGCCGTCCAATATTTCGCCTTATGAATTTATAAAGACAAGCGTAAAAAATTGTTTTCTTTAACATTTAAATATTATGCGTTGACCACAAGAGAAACGTTTTAACGGAATTAAAGCAAATATATTATCACAAATTCACCAAGCATAACTTCCGTTCTATTTAGCAATAAACATCACGACTCAACAATGAAATCAGTTCTTGGAGCAACGCCAAACTAGTGTGGCCATTTAGGCATATTACGGCCTGATATGACCTCTGGCGTATGCTACATTACGTGAAATATAAATACTGATAGTTTCAGAAACGTTGAAATTAGTGATGATGATGGTCAATGATTCGTGAAACTAGTGGTGCTTCAACAGTCCATATTTTTCGCATTATTTCTAACTGTTACAATTTTCGAAAGTTCAGAGAGCTCAACTAATATTAGATCTGTATGATTTTTAGGCGCCTTTTGCTTTAGCCATGAAGCAAAAATAAAGAAAAACTTCGAGATTGTTTTGCAAAAAAATTGCAAAACTTCCACGCAGGAATTACATGAAAACTGCTCGGTTATCAAAAACATTGTACTTCACGTTATTTCAAGAACTTTATACGTAGAAAAAATGTATTTATGAAAAATCTCTATTATCAATATTGTACTTTATTATGTCAATTCTTTTACCATCTTTGAACAACAGATTTCAAGAGTTGAATATTTATCTTCACTTTTATAGTTGAAGGAATAAGCTAAAAATATTTCTGAGTGTCGCAATATTCGAAATCACAGGGATTTCAACGAAAATGTGACTTGTGCCATTTCTTTACCCTATCCAAGGCCAACCATTTGGAGCCAATTTTGAACAGAAAAAGGTTGAGGCTTCCTGTAAGGTACCCCGCAAAATCAAAATATCCGCTTCAAACTCAAAGAGACTCGAGTTCGTTTAGATTGACAAGAGAATATTAATTCTAAACAAAATCACCTGAACAGTTTAGGCTCTAGCGGCGACCACAGACAGACACTCAACCCAAGCAAATTGCGTTACCAAGGTCCACCCCAGTTCGTGCTCAGCTCTTGCCGGGGTAACACCTCAAAGCACTCCGTGCGATAAGCCGTCACTGTTAGTGTTGTTATAGTCTTAAGATAACGTGCAACAAGGCTGTGTCGTAGTATTCGCAGCTTTTGCCGTTATTAACATTTGTCAACGTTTCATTTAAATAAGCGATGGTTTTTCTTTATTTTGCATAGTTAATGTAAAATGAAGCCGACCAATCCACGGGGTTTGTAGTTTCGCAGGCTCTTTTAACACTACACAATGTAGACATTATGGTTGAGTAGGCTTCCGCGGCCGGAGTTTGTGCTCTTGTAGGCTTCCGCGGCCAGAGTTTGTGCTCTTGTAGGCTTCCGCGGCCAGAGTTTGTGCTATTGTAGGCTTCAGCGGCCGGAGTTTGTGCTCTTCTAGACTTCGGTGGCCGGAGTTTGTGCTCTTGTAAGCTTGCGCGGCCGGAGTTTGTGCTCTTGTAGGCTTCGGCGGCCGGAGTTTGTGCTCTTGTAGGCTTCGGCGGCCGGAGTTTGTGCTCTTCTAGACTTCGGTGGCCGGAGTTTGTGCTCTTGTAGGCTTCCGCAGCCGGAGTATATGCTCTTCTAGGCTTCCGCGGCTGAATAGCCTAGACAACAATATACACATTAGTCGTTTCTCCAGCAGTGCGATGCATCAAGTACAATTAGAGTTAATTACCGGTGTATCGATGGATACAAGTGGTCAGAAATCTCAAAACTCGCCCCCCGCTGAAGGCAGCATGGATGCGGGCCTCACAGTTGGTTCGCTCCACAACGAACGAGCAGTCGTCATCATCATCATCAGTACCGTCATCAGGAAATCTTGCACGGGAAAGGTCAGGCAGTGATTTTATTGGTCCTTACGAACATAAGAAGAAAAGTCATGAAAAATATGTTTCTCATAATACGTTAGATCACAGTTTATATAACTGCAAACTTGACAACCGAATTAGTGTATTGAAGGATGATGTACCTTCACCAGAAATCAATCGATTTCAAAACCTTACAGATCATCTCAGTGAACAATTAGAGTTACCAGCTAAAATTCTCCCAATTTTCGTTGCTAGCGTCTCCAACCCAAACGATTTCATCGAGGAGCAGATAAATAAATTAACCAGTATCTTTGTAGCACACCACAGGTCAGTGTATTGCCTCTTACATGTGCAATTATACAATTTTTGGTTCATAATATTCACTCCTCCTTTCGTTCTATTATAAAAGTCAATGATTCCTGGCTTCTTTTTGATAACAAATAATGTACTTCAACTTCAATGACCTCCTCTCGATCAGGTTTTTGGCCAGTTTCCCTGATCCGTTGAAATGCTGAGATGGCCTTTTATTTTGCTTCTGGGCGTAAATGTAGCTTCACTATGCGCTCGTTTTGTTGAACTGTTCTTTTGCTTGTAATGGTAGCACTAGAGGTAAGGGCGATTTGCTATTTTGTTAGCAATGCAGAAACATCATATCTGCAATTCGTGTACCGATGCAAATACGTTTTCTATAACTCGAGAAGAAAAATGTCTAGTTTTTTTCAAATATTGCTAATCTTGCGCCCTTTAAAATTTTATTTTTATTTATCTTCTACTTGCACTCATCTTATAACTATTTATAATTAAAATGATAGAAAGGGATTCTGGAACTCAAGAAAACGTGCGCAGATAATATTCTCCCCCATACGCCACGTACAGTTTTTACTGTTTTTTTTGACGAAATAAATCTAGATCTAAATTCATTTATTGTGGAATCGTTATGATTCGTACTCAACAGAATAACTGCTAATTTTCTGCGGGTACACTGCTGACTAATATCATGAAGTCATTGGAGTCGAAGCACGATGAATAAACCTCTGTTTTTATTTGACTGAATTTCTAAGAGGATATCTTAGATAAAAACAAATAAAAAATAATTAGAACTACAAAATACGTTTTGTCACCTATTTACGATTCACTCACATATAGTTTGAATGGGCTCATAAATTTTTTTTGCTCATTCAACATTTTTGCTAGTACCAAAAGTGATCTTCAGATATAGGCGAGCGATCCAGCAATGTTTTGTCTTCCGAAGTACGAATAAGAAAATGAAAAGAATATAGAACAATCCCCCCAGAAATTCAAATGACATCGAAACTCTTGACGACAATTTATCTCTCACTCTTTAATGCTGAAGACAAATAGTGGGGAAATCTGTGATTTAACGTGCTTCGAGTCTTTTTCTATTTTATCACGGTCTAATTTATAAGCCTGTCATGGAGAGCAACATCAAACGTTTTCCTTGCGTCCATCACGCCTCCATCGATTCTGTCACTTTCCTGTGTGATGTCTCCACGTTTCTGTTCGACATTTACAGCAGTAGATTTTCTTAACTCATTAAAAATAACCCATGAAACGATTTGTAACAATCTTCACGTTTATTCCTAAATCCGTATTGCGTAATTGTTAAAGCTATTACTTGAAGGTAAAGAAAATACTTTTTCTCATGCGATTTGGTATCCAGTACTTAATGTGTAAGTAAAAATTAGTTCATTATCAAGTGGCTCACTCCAAACGTCAAATGATTCAGCTTGATAATGCATTTTATAAGTAATAAGAATAGAGTTCATAAAGTAAAATTAGTAATATTCAATCAAATCTTCCCGTAGCGAGCCCCAGCCGGTATAAATCGATTCATATATACATGTATTTCTTCTGCCTATTAATTAGCGAAGAGTACAAGTTTTATAACCCATATTTTTATAGGATTACTTAGCGATATTAGGGAATAATAATCAAGTTATATTTAATAACCGGTGGGTTGAATGTAGAGGGTAGTACGTTCTTGCTATACTCGACAAATAATACGTTAATATGTACGTAATAATAATACCGTAAACTACAACGTAGTGCGCAAAGACAACGTTATAAGATAACACTCTCAACATTGTTTCAAAAACCGATGAAACTACTAAAAAGAAAGATCCTTTTAGATAACAGCCCCTTATTTATTGTTAGTCTTTTATCTGCGCATATAAATAATTTTGGTTCAACACATATTTTGCAATTATTCATGTATCGATATTTATGGAGTCTGGAATTCTTTTTATGACTGTTGCTATTCAGTCGTTAACTTCGCCAATGTTGTTAATTTTTATTTGATATTGAATAAAGGGCAAAATTATTAAAAAGTGTCTCAGTTTAAAACGTATTTATTTCCTTTAAAGGATTACTCTTTGATATGTATTTACTTCAAAGCGAATAAGGCCATCTAGTAACAAAAATACAGCATTTTCGCACTAGAGTGACCACATCAAACACTTTTTGCTAGCCACGTGTATAGAAGAGGTGACTTTTTGGTGGTGAAAAGTGTATTGTTTTATTTCACATAAAAGGTAGTTAAAAATATGCGAGTGAATTTATGCTCAGTGATCCAGCAAGCCACGAAACTACCTAGAAAAACGAAGAAGAGTTTATTTGAACCTGACGCTGTGGTTTCTAGGCGTACTATATCTGTTTTCAGCTATCACAACTCTGTCTCTCTAACCCGGCCGCAGTATTGGATTGTTTATTTTCCTCGCATGCTTCTCTGCTTGCTTTAGAGGCTCAAGGGATGCGTTGGTAGCCCAGCGAAGTGGCTCGTTGGGGCATACATTCCTCACGCAGCAAGTGTTCTATTTGATGTCCTCATGTTTCTTAGAAGTAGTCACATTTTATATTGTATATAATTTAGTGGATTTTTGTGTAAAATGTGCATCTGAAGTTGCAAAGTCCGTTATAATATGCTAGGGAATATTTAATTTTTTTTAGACAAGGGAGCAAATTTTTACTGTAATATGATTGATAGCAAAATGTTTTTTAAAGCAGTATTGTATGAAATGTTTAATAAAACAACGATTATGGAATATGTGAATTTAATATCTCAGATTTCAAAGCAACGATTTTTTTTAGAATGTTGAAACTAACAAAAACCTTCATGAGAAGTCGAGCATATCACTATATTGAGATTGCATGCGCCATTGAAAGTAAACTATTTACAATTGCCTGAATTTAATGTAACATGTTCGGATCTCTCAGTTTGTCGATTCTGCAATAACCATACACATGAATTTGTATACCAAATTTAATTCATTATGTTACTCATTCAGAATTGTTTCAAATTCAGTCATGTGTTGGTTATATAAAATTTCCATGAGCATCGATTTATGTTGTCAATTACATGCACATAATTAGTGTACGTACATTGTTTCCTTTTCCAATATTCAGAGAGTTCAACAAAAATGAGACATGTGTCATTTTTATGAGTCATAAGATTGCTCTCTTCATAAAAAGTAAACAAACATTTGGAGCCCTTTTTGATAAAATATTTTATTACAAATTGCATGATATTGAAGCAGAAATTATGCGAAAATTACTAAATTAAAAAAAAGTGCTTTAACTTTTTTCTGACAAAGATTCGATATTAGAAAATGTATAAAGATTTTATTTAAGAAATAGCTTCTGTTATCACTATATTTTTGCAGTTTTTTTCAATTTCCCAGAAATATAGAAAGTTGGTCAGAAATGGATCAGCGTATATTTTAGTACCGTCATGCATACGAGGAGAAAATTTAAAGATACAAATGTATCAGTTTTTGAGAAATAGTTGTTAAAATTCATATTCTTCTCAGAAGATTGCACGAAAATTTCTCATATTTTCGAAAAATTATTCATGAACTTTTTTCAACCTTTTCAATAACAAAAACAATTCTTCAGGAAAATTGAATATTATAGTTGTAGAAACAAATAAAAAATCATTGATTTTCAGTGAACGAGTAGATTACTTTCTCTGCTTACGAAGAAATTCGTAAGGCACGAAAATAAAAATATTATGCCCCTAAATTTATCAAAAAACAGGAATTTCAACGAAAATGAGTCCTGCGCCATTTTTACGCTATTCAAGGACAAAAGATATATAAAAATTTGGAGCAATTTTTTATAAAATTTCGAAAAGTGCCGTTCAGGAATTATGTAATGCAACCCTAAAAATAACAATATCCATTTCAAACTCGCAAGGCCATGAGTTCGTTCAGATCGATTGAGAAATATTAATTGTGGAGAAAATAATGTCTTAGCAGTTTAGGCACTAGCGTTGACCACACACAAAGTACTCTCTTACTTGCAATACAAGCAAAGCAATTTCTTACTAGATGTTGTCCTATGCTTACAACTACAAGTTGTCAGAGAGTGAAGGAGAACGTACAGGGTTAATTTCGTTAAATCAAGAGAAAACGAGTTGATTTTAAAAACAAAAAATTAGTCAGCAAAATCCGAAGTGAAGAAACTTTGAAAGAATTTTCAAAACTGGTGATACGAACATGAAATATGATGATGAAATGATAATCACATAAAAAGGAAATTACATGCAATTACACCGCTAAGAGACATTTCTGCTCTTCGTCCATCTTCTATCAATTAACTGATACTTCTCGGGTGCGATAAATCAGGGCGGTACACAGGTGAATGCCCTTAGACATCGGAGATTCCCTGAAACTCTCGCCCGACGGAGTTCCCTGAAGTTCACTCTGGGCCCGCTCGGAAACGCGGTCGCGGACGCAATTCGATACATTTCGCGTTCGCGACATCTCACTTGATCGACATCAGACTGCGCACTGGCCGTGCAGTCGTACCTAATATTTCTTGCCAGGTGCCCTATAAACGCCGTAGCCGTAGCTGGCAGCACGTGACACAGTCGGTCGACCGGCCGCGGTTCGGCTGCGTGCTCAGCCCGGCCCGGCCCGGCCCGGCCCCGAGCGCCGCGCCCGCTTCCAGATTCCGCACGGCCATTGTTCGTACGGATGGCTTGGA
>BOPP01000055.1:5711605-5724120 GCA_017312745.1 Gryllus bimaculatus
ATATATATATGAAAAATATTTAAAATAACTTTACACACAGTATAGCACCAGAACATTACTTTTGAATATTGGCCTATATGGTGCTTCAGGTTTTTTAAATTTGAATACATGACCGAGTGTTGATTTTAATAAAGTAAAAATGTATACTGCTGACTGCAGTATGCAGCAAAATGAATTATTTAAGTTTGTAAGTATGTGAGTATTTTAAGGAACACATCCACCTCGGTTATTAATATTGTCTTCATGACAAATTTCTTGACCGTGCAGTAATGTTTTAGAGACCAATGAAACTTAAAAGATGGCGCGATGTTTTCGAGATGGCTGCTCAAAAACCTTTTGATATAAGCCACACTGTCTTCAAGACGGTTGTATTTGTACTAGCAATAACTAAAATAATAAATAGAATAATAATGAAAAACATTAACATAAGTATATTATGAGGATTTGTTTAAGCCAAAATACACATTTTTTTCTGTGCACTTTGTTTTAAAAATGCAGCAAGAAGTTTAGTCATATACTCGTAGTTCTGATATTTGCTCAGAAGCCAGGCATTTATATGCCTTACACTCGGAGGGTGTGGAAGCTGGGTAAAGCCTGTTTGAGATTTTCAGCCGTTGTGGGATTATCCGCGGCAGGTAAGAAGCTTAACGTGCACCTGGGACGCAGATGGTCTACTGTATAGGATGGCAGTGTCCACGAAACATTCAACATACAATGCACAGAAATATCTAATTTTGCCCATGTACTTATACCTCGTATTTTATAAAAAAATTCTTTTAAGAGAATTTGTTAAGTCAATGTTACAACTTTTGTTCGTTTCATTTTCATTGCTGCGAAGTTTTATGAAGTCTATACTTTAATTGTTAATACCATTTGTGTTAACTGTATCTAATTGCATAGTTATCAAAAGTAATTTCATTTAAGAACATTAAAAGATGCAGTCGATATTAGACTTTCATCTTGATTACTGAAGTAGTAACTTTACTTCTGAAGAGTAAATGCAGTTTTTATCTATATCTAAATATATTGTATACAAAGTTAATAAATATAACAAACGTTTATATATTATAATAAATAATGTTTTGACTGTACAAAGAATTGCCCGGCGCAGCAGTGTATTGACCCAGATCGTCTGGTATGAATGCATTTGTTCTAAGCACTTTAATTCAGATATTGAAGTAATTTGAGAAACTGGCATGTACTGGAGATCCAAGTTCGACTCTCGGCCTGAGTATTCAATTATTTGAACATTCCAAGCAATAAATTTAACTATTATCATGCTCAGTACCTTTTCAGTTGCTTTCATAAATCATTATGACGTTTTATCTTTATAAATGTTTACATGCTATGTCACGGTGTAGGTAATACTTTTGCATCATTTGTTTAAATATGACAGTTATATTTTTGTTAACATTTTTATTTTACACTTCGCGACATTAGCAATGTCTGATCAGATTGCTTCGCCTCAATTTGTTAGTCTTTAAGTATTGAAACTTTTGAAAAGTTATTGTCTCCTATTTGATGGATATGTTCATAGTACCTTTTTCTTGTATTCAGCTACTATTTCTCCGATGTTACAGCTCAAAGTTTAGGTCGTCCTTTACATTCTCATTTCGTATTTCATCTAATGTGGCATAACTTTTGAGAAATATACTAGTTGTATCCAATTTGTGATTTATTTAGATATTTCTTCACGTGGGCACAAACCTCACATTAGAACTAGTGTAATTCTGGAACTCATTCGTATATTATTGTTGAGACATTGATAGTCCCACGTAAGTGTTCAAAATGTTGAATTTTTTTCTGCCTCTGGTTGTTTTTCATCGGACATGTGTATTTTCAAATAGTTCAAATATGAGTATTGTTTTACGAGTATGTATCTCAGAAGTAATATTTTAAGAAACCAGTGATACAACATCACATAATTTCTTTCATTATTTCTAACTTTTGTTATTTTCGGAAATAAAGTGTTCAATGCAAATGTGAACATTTTGTTTAGCGTTCTATTTGCTTTGTCCAAGGTAAAAACTAAAAAAAAATTGGAACAGTTTTTTAGATTCTTTTATAAATTGCTTTATCTTACGCGAAAACTGTTAGATTTATCAAAAAAATTCACGGGTTTATTTAAAAATATATATAGAGAGAAAGAAACCTTTTTTCGTCAATGGAGTTGTCTGTATCAAGGAGATACAAAACAAAAATTCTAAGTACACCATGTGTTAGAGGAAGAAAGGTACTACTTATAAGAACAAAATTTATCCGTTTTCCGTTACCAAGGCAAGGCAATAACTGGTTTTCTGTCGAAAATTCGTCATTTTCGGGCGCACGATTTCAATAATTTCTCTTCTCACGAAGTAATACAAGAAAGTAATTTATGTTAAAATTTTTAATCACATCATATTCTATCTATATGATTGTCAACATCGATTCATTACAGCCAAATCTGTTACCAACAATCATCTTATATTTAATTCAGTTTGCTTTCGACAGTTTAGGCCATAGAATAGACAGGTTGATACTATTTACACAGATTTTTATACCGCGCTTGAAAATATTAATTACAATATACTATAATCTAAATTTTCTTTATTTGAATTTTCATAACTACTGCTAAAATTATGAATTTTTATTTAATGAATCGAGATAGAAATACTCTGCTCAAATTCTGTTTGACTCATTGTGCAGTGCCTCAAGGTTTAAACATTGGGTCTCTGTTATTTCTAATTTATATTAATGATTTGCCTACAGTAATTCAAAATCATTACTCTCGGCTTATGATTTCAACATTTTAAAATCAATAGAAAACAAAATTTATTTAAAAAATACTCGCTGTTATATATAACGTCTATCTAAGGATTTTGAAGAATGATTTGATCTTTAACATAAAAATAGTTCTTTATTTTACTAGAGACAAATCATATCTAATATAAACACAAAAACTGTGTGACTGCTCCGACTCACCTGATTACCTGGTTACGGCAATCAAAAGTTGCCCCGGCTGCTCATTCCCCATACTCTTTAAAGGTAGGCATGCGCGATAGGGCTTATTCTCGTTCTAATTCTGCATTGAAACACATGGTATTTTCAATGGTGGATTTAATATTTCCTTTTTCATGAGGTGAAGCTTTCCGCTGTTATCACTCCTTAAAACTAGCTTAAAACTAACTTAACTTAAATTCGTCCGTACGGACCAGAGTTCAGCCTTCGAAGCAAGGCGGCGCCCTTCTCGGCGGTCACGACCCTGCTTACGGGTGCGGCGGCCCTTCGCCCTGGTGCTTGGCGCGGTGTGGTCACGCGGAGGCGCGGTCAGGCGACGGCAACCACTCACCTCACCCCCTTGCCCATTAGGAAGGCGCTCGGGGCGGCGGGCAGCGTGATGCGTCCCCGGGCGGTAGCAATGCTAGTCCGGGCATCGGTGGCGTAGCTCGCGGCAACGATGGTTGCGCCTCGACCCGTCGTCAGTCCTGGGATCGAGGTTGAGTACCCATAGTCATTGTCCGTGGCGTTTTTGAGTTAGCGACCCCAGAGGTGGCCCGCGATATTGCGATGATGCATTTTGGCGGCTGCGCGGCGCCGATACGGCAACGCATTCACTGGCGTCCCCCCAAAAGCCAAAGAGACTCGCCCCCGTTCCTACCTGGGAAAGGCACTTCTGCTCGATGTCGTCTCCTCCACCAGAATCCCCGAGTGTGTTGCAGGTTCGCGGGGTCACGTGGCCCTCCCCCGATATCTTTTCGCGATTGGCGGGCGCGCGTCACGCGGTTTCATCCGCCTAATCGCGGCGTCTTTGATGACCGTTTGAGTCTCTCCAAATTCTGTTGGAACTCAAACGTCACCCAAGTTCCAAGAACAGGTGCAGCAGAATTGCCGAGTTATGAGACAGTAACGTCCGTATTTCCCGGTGAGTCAGCGGATGCGGCCGGGGCGAGCTTGTGCCGAGACTATGGAACTGCATGCCTCCGCGTCCCCGACGCTTCCTACACCCTCGTAGGTTGCAAAAGATGCACATTTTCAGGTCCTCTTTACACAGCAACGTTACATAGAATGAAAATGTTGAAATACGCGTCGCAACCTACGCGTGCACACATTACCCTAAGTACCTATTGTTCAAAGAATAATGAATCACTAGAATAATCTTTTTGGTGTTACAATGGTTCATCTGACTTACCATGAACACATATATAATATAACAGAAGATAAGATGCGTTTAAATTAGTTGAATTTATATTCGAAAATCTAAAACTCTCAATGATACTCGTCCTTAATAATTTAGTATGAGCTACATTGCAATATGCTTCATTTATTTGGTCACCTTATTGCAAATCCCTTGGTAATAAAATTTAAAAAAAATAAACGATAACCGTAGTACGAATATTAAAAACAGTACAAGCAATCTACTCATGAAATTTCGTATACGAGTACTTTAGTCAAAGAATTCACCTTCAGTGTTCTTGCTGATTAAATAGTTTTCGATCAATAAATGTTTAAATGCAAAATAGTCAATGGCCCATAAGACCATAGTGAATTACTGTTAGAATTGTCATTTAATTATTATACTTAAGATACCAAATACCTCTTCGTATAAACGTTAGCCACAGTTGAAAATATTTTCAAAATTCAGTAAATTATGCAATATGTGTGACCTGAATTTCAATTTTTATGATTTAAATATGAAGCAAAATTGGAATAAAATATTGAAACATAATTAAATAACGATACACTAATTTTAGTATTGCTCAATATTATGTTCCTGATTATTGTGACGTTATAATGTTTTTCATTTACGTTGTATTGTGTTGATGTGATAGGTTTTCTTAATTTGTTTTTTGTATATTCTCTTTGTAGACTTATTTTTAGTTCTCATGTTATATTTTCAATTGTACGTTTTTTAAAGAATTTAAATTTTGTTTTTATGTATTTTCGATTGACATATCTGATTTTTGTCTGTATTACCTACCGGATTTGGGGTTTTGCCCTGTTAGCAGAAAATAAATAAATACGTAGATAGATAAGCTGCCTTGTTCACTAGCTGAACTAACGTAATTGGAAAAACTGTAAGGAGCATGAAGTAATAGTAAGTTTTATTCTATAAAATGTGTTATTTTATAGCTATTCATTGTTTTTTTTTCGAAGATATATTTCCTATGCGTTTGGTACTAAAATATACGAAGGATTTTTCTCCGAGGCTACAAAAATTCATTACGGGTTTTTCTCTACTCCTTTTGACGGTGGGTTCAACTCAGAACAGAACGATCGTTGCTCATTCCATCGTAATTTTACTACAAGATATATACTTATCTTAAATTATATACCGCAATGATAACTGTTTTCATGTGCATGTAGAAATCAATCAATTTTGTCTTAAATATTTCTCTACATTACCTATTTCAGATTCATAATATATTCTTAACGTGTATTATGACATGACACATTTGTTTTCACTTGATGAGAAAGTTCGTCTTAAAAATTGGGCTCGTTTGTTTTTCATCTTTTTGAGAGAACATCAAGTATTGAGTTTCTAATTTTAGCTTCAAGGCTAGAGAATTTTGCTTTTATTTGTTGTGTTGCTACTATAGTAGATACACCGCGCATCACGAAAATTACTCTTCATTATTTCTTTTGAAACTGCAAATGCTATCTAGCCCACTAGAAAATGCGTATCCTGGTCCTTATTGAGGGCATAATATCGCACTTGCTCGACCTGCAGGGTCCTTTGCAGAGGGTTGATGAATTCTGCGAGATCGGGAGCGTAACCTGCGAGTCGTGTTCCGGCAGCTGTGCGCGAGCAGCTTTCGCCGTGCCAGTGGCTTCCCCGTTCCAGCTCCCACGCCCCCAGCCTCCGCCCCGTTTCTGTCTCCAGCCTCTCTTCCACGCCTGTGCTCCGTCTGGATCTCTCGCTCGGGTTCTCCTCCTTCGTTTGTGGATGAATATTAATGAGAGAAAAGTTTCATCGAGAAGGCTCTGTCGAAATACGTTTCAAATAATCTTTAAGCAGCTGTCATTGGGAGTTTTTAAGTCAGGATTCGCCAAAGACTCGACGAATAACAATGCGAAGTTTACCTAATGCTTTAGGTTGTACGTAAGTATCGTTTTCCAAACGGCTTCAGTATTTCAAAACACCCTCTTAAACAAGATGTGTGCATGTATCGATTTATATTTATTCAGAAAAAGCAACGACAATTTAACTGAAAAGGTAAATGAAAATATTAATTACTATCCATTTATAAGTTATTAGAATTAAGAATGAATTAGAATGTATTTTAGCCTTGACAGGTTTGAGAAAGAAACAAAGTATTTTCCTACTATAAAGTGTATGGATTTGTGAAAAAAAATACAGCCGCAGCAGTACGTATAGTACATAATAACGTCATTTCACTCGACAAAATACCTTGATATTTTCCTTGTCGCAGAAATGCAAATGATATGTAAAATTGTTGCTATTGTTTGGTTCAATTTGATTTGTTGCTCACGTGTTTACAACAGGTAGTCCTCTTGCATTTCATGAGTAACGAGAAGAATGGCTGACTCCGTTTTAACAGACAGCTTTGTTTTAGAAGTTTTAATTACATTAAATGAGAAGAAAAAGAAAATCAGACACTTCACAACGTTGTCAAAGAGCAATCTTAAATTCCGCAATCAGACATACCCAGCATGTCGCTTTTCAAAGTTCAAAGATTCTTCAACTTCACCAAAATACCTCAATGTTCATGGAGGTGGCCCTACGCTACAAATAGCGGCAAGTGCCGTGGTACAATATCCCTGCCCAAATCCAAATTCGTAGCACATGGAGAGGCTCTCACTTGCAAGGAGAAGCGCTTTTCGTTGTTCGGGCCTTAGAATGTGCAAACAAGCCCGTCCCAATGGGAAGTTTGAGGCCACCGCCCCGAGGACGAGAGGACAGGAGGGCGGGAGGGCGGGAGGACGAGAGGACGGATTGCGCGGCGAGCGGGCGAAAAGCGCGCGCTTTAATGAGGGCCGCTCAAAGCGAGCAGCCGTCGTCCACGCACGCTTGGCGGCACATCACAGCACTCGAAACATCCGCGCTATCTCGCATTCATATTTCACTCCACCAATTAAGCCTCAGCCACCGCCCGGAGCGCAGCCGGCGCAGCAGGCACTGCGCAGCACGCGCAGCAGGGCCGGCGGAGGGCGAGACGCGCAGAAGGAAGGGCGCCGACTTCCCCAGGAAGGCGAATTCCGAGAAGCTGGACGGTGGCTGCTTCGGCTGCACAAAAACTCGATTCAGAGCAACGCCAGAAAGGACGAAGAGCACACGAAGAACACGTGACAGCGGGGAGTTCATAATGGGACTGGATGAATGGAAGGTCGAAGGAAAAGAGCCACACGATACGGGAAGGAAATATAAAGATGTGGAGATGATGAGAAAGCGGATTCTGGGAAGGACCTTTGGTCATGGCTTTTGCGGTCTCACACGAGAGGTCGGAATAACAAAATTGCCAGCGGAGACAAAATAAACGCGTGTAAGATTAAGAAAGAAACGCGAATGGCGGAGAGTTGAAGAGAAAGGTGGATTCTGGAACGAAGCCGCGGATGATTTCTTCGGGGTCAGAAAGGTGCCGGATCGCAGAAACAACAAAGGTGAAGAAGCACTACAAACAACGGAATAACGAACGGAAAGTTTGATATGTTGGTGAACGAAAGTAAGGCAGATAGGAAATTGGTTCTACAGAAGCACATACGATAAAGTTAAACAAGTAATGGCCCACAGATTCCCTTTCTCTTCTTAATTTTTTTCCATTAATTGTCCAAAATAGGGGCTCTTCTAGTGTTCTACACCACGAGTAATATTGTTAAGTGTTAAGATAAGTTTATAATAATGTATAATGTAAGCCATCACCTGAACTGTGTATTTATCAAACATTCTATGAATAAATTTATAAAAAAAAGTAATTCAGTTGGTAAGAGTGAAATTGAAGAAGAAGCGGGAAGGACAGACACTTGGATGAAACGGATGAACCTTCGGAAGAAGCTGGATTAGTTTTGCGATCTTAGACCAAAACGGAAACTGATGAAAAGGGGAGGAGGTATAACGAGAATAAAGTATGCCTCTAGATGGAACGCAAATGATTTGAGATCATGAGGGTGAGGGTTTTTTCTGGAAGAAAACACGGCGATAGATTCTCCGGGTTCGTATATGACATAGTTGGAGGAAGCACGATGCAGTAATAATTGAGAAGTGACCTCAAACTCGTAATGGTGGTGCATGTTCAAAAATAGAACGCTAGGCCATGTGGACCCGGATAGAAAGGAGGACGCCATAAAAGTGAAGTTTAGGCCATGCGTAGAGAAGAAAACGTAATGACATCGCTGGAGGGTGGCGGATTCGTGAAAGAAACAAGACTGATGAAATCTCGGCGGTCGAAAGGCATACGAAGAAAAGAAATTGAATAATGTGCGATTCTGAAGAAAGGTCTAATTTTGATGGGTTAACGATGTGCGCTGAGAATAATTAAATCACACACGTTCATTGGTGTGGCAGGAGAATAACTGATCTCGGTATCCAGAAGAACGTGCACCGAGTCAGGAGCAAATTTAAACAGCTCTTATGAATACGCACGGTCACAAGAATTTGGACTTTTATATTCTGTATGAAGATCGGAGGAAGGGCAGAAAGCAAGTAGCACATTCGAAAGGAAAAAGTAAATAATGATCTTTGTGAGGAGGTCAGAGGTTCAAAACAACCCAAACGTATTCTCGCGTAGAAAAGGCTCGCTGGAGCGGCCTCAAGTGCAGGAGGGTCCAGCAATATATTTTTCACATGTAACATTTCACGTCGTATGAGTTTTCTTCGTATACACTTTTCCTACTCAAATAAGTCTATAAATTCTTAAGTAATAAAGATCTGTGAAACTATCTGATCACTTTTATCAGTTCAAGATTTTGTGCAGTATTTTGGCACCAAACATTGAAAAATACCAAATATTTATACTAGAAAATTTTAAAAATAATTTAAATAGTAAAAGAAATCAGTGTGACCCCTATTTCAGTATTCAACCTGTAGTTCATCCAGAACTGGAGACATTATTTACGTGAAGTTGAATACAAAATGTCGGAATCGCGTTCACATTGAATATGGACTCGTTGACATATTCATTTCGTGAAATGTTTTTATAGTTGCTCTGAATATCATTGTTTCTAGATGAATTGCTGGGCACGATGTGTTATCGGGCATGAAAAATATTTTGTGGGAGAAGAAATGCAATTTTGTACGTACAGCAGAAACTGTTCTGCCTTCCTATGTGCAGTTTTGTTAGAAATTTTCTCACAAATTATTTTTCAAATTGTAATATACGAACACATACATATCTTGCAGAAGAGATTACAATATTACCATAGTTTTTATTTAGAGCGTATCGTTAGAGCTAGAATGGCTAAGGAACAGCGCACTAGCTCCCCGAAGTGTGATCCCAGGTTCATTTTCTGAACGAGGGAAAATAGGGTTGTAACTATTCTTTAAAATTGACTCAGCTTTTATAACTGTATGGCTCAGGCAGGCGGAGTTTGCTATTTACGGTGAAGGAATACGTTATGTTCGCCCCATCTGTCTTACCCCTCTAGCGTGGGAATTGAACTAGGCCCAGGCATGGGAGACACCGTTAGCTTGTCGGCAAAGTCGGAGAATCGACCCTAAGTGCCAAATAAATACGTCAGAGTTCGTATGCATGAGTGGAGTGCGGAGAAAGAGAATTTTTACACGCATTAAGGACTCCTTTAAATACAATAGGGGAGTGTAAAATTAGTGGTTCTACAACAGTGTTTAGTTTCTCGTATTACTTGTACGTTTTCCTTTAATCTTCTATTCCTATTGTATTTAAAGACGTCATTAATGCGTATAAAAATTCTCTTTCTCCGCACTCCACTCATGAATACGATCTCTGACGTATTTATTTGGCACTTAGGGTCGATTCTCCGACTTTGTATATATATGGAGCTATTTTGAATTATTATTTTAAAAATGTGTTTATTTAAGCATAAACTAGGAATACTACTCGTTAAAAAAAATGTATAGACTTTTTTAATATCTGAGTTTTAAAGTCAAATTTCATTTAAGACAAAATTCTATATTTACAATATTGTACTTTGGCAATGTTAAATTTTCATCTTTTTCCGAAATTCAGAATTTGCCGAAAATGGGACATTTTTTACCGTTCAATGCATACCAGGAAAATGCTGAATTGCTTACCTACGGTCAGTGTGGTCACGGAAGTTAAACAACTTGATATATCAAGGATTGCTTGGGAAAAGACGTTCTGGGAACCCGGTTACTAAGGGCGCCGAGCCCCTGACCGAAGGGATAAAAGGCACTGACTGCAACGTGACGAGATTAAATATTAAACAACAAACTACAACTTACCGGAGGATCATTCCATGCCAGGCGCTCAATGGCCAAGAAAGGTGCAGAGACGCATCTTCCAGCGGTCATCATCCACAGAAACACAGATGAAATTGTGTTTGAAATGAAATGAAATGAAAAAATGTCCATTACGTTAACGGGACTAACGAACATAGCAGTTGATGTTCCCGGCAACATTGCCGCTGCGTGCCTCGGCTTACCTCGAAGCACAAAAAATTCAAAAGTCAGGGAATTAACTTTCAACCGCTGGTTGTTGGAGGTGAATAACACACGACACTGTGATTTGAGTGAATGTGAACAAGGAGCTCAGGAAGTGGGTAGTAGGCTGCGAGGTTGGTACAGAACTTTTGCCGGATATACCACTCTCATTCAATTTTGGCTTCTTCGGCGCGCGGTCGCCTTTTCAGAAGCGCTCGCTCCGCGCAACTTTGAATGGCCAGCAGGCGACATTTGCTGTAGGTCTGCGAAGCTCGCGCCGACTGCCGCCAAATATGGCGTATTTGGTGTAAGCGGCGTGTTGATGGCGTAACAGTCAACGTATCCTGCTCTTATACCGAAATTCGCGGGTTGAAACCCGATCGAAGCCGTGGATTTGTAAGGGCGAAAAAATCCTTCGTACACTTTCCTTTGGACGGGAGGTAAAGACGCCTGTCCCATGTTGTAGATGTACTGCATATTAAAAATTTCACTAGCCTAAATGAAGCTAAATTCCATGAGCAAATTCAAAAGCTCTGAGCTAAATTCAATTCGCTTCTTTCGCCACCTAAGTAATACCTTTCTCCGCTAGGTGAAAGGAGCGTAGCGATATTAACGTGGTCAGATCAAAGAGCAGGTCTCTTTGCCTGAGTCTCGCCACGTAAAATAAGGTATCATTGAAATTGAATTTACTTCTCGTGATAGGTAATATTTCGCCGGTACACTCTGATTCGGTTTAGGCAGGAAGATGTAAACGGAAGTGACGAGTAATTAAGGGAGTCAGCCACCAGTTCACGTTAAGGGCATGGGCTGTATCGACCGCGAAATAAACCGAGTTTCGTCTGCCGACGACCGTATTTCCGGTTGCGCCCAGAGTGAACTTCAACTTCTTCTCGTCTTACAGACTCACTACCCTCGCCGTAAGACCCCAGCCACATGTTTCGAATTGTTGAATTGTTTTAATTTATTTCGAAATTTCAGTGCTCTTGGAAATACTTAATACATTTTCTTCTTATATTATTAAGCATATATATATTCTTCTTGTTCACTCCACGTCTTAGGCCACTGCCTGCTTTTCTCTAGTGCAGATTAGCGATTCACTGATAAATAGTCAAATGTTGGGACTGCCAACTTTCAGACTCTTGACCTGCTATATTTTTTTTTGGTGGCATTACCTAGGAAGACTACATTCACTGGGCTGGGAGTTCTGTATTGGAAAGGTAGCTGGTTTGAACTTCACTCTATCAATACTGTTTCTATATCTGTACTGTAATACACGTGTATCAATACTTCTCTCTTATCTTACAAGGGCTGTTGCGGAGAACTATACGTTTGAGGTCCTGCGATCAAGTAATTATGTTTGCGTTTACTGTGTGCTTCAAGATTCACCTTTATAGGTGTGTTGAACGTAGCAGCTTTATGATGGGCAATATCTAAGAGGACGGAACAATAAGTCACTTCGAATATCAACGCCATTGTCTTGGCCGTGTACAGTTTCTTAGCGACGGTTTTGTAGCTATTCCTGCGGTTGTATGTTCTTTGGAGCCACCAAAGAACCGCTCACACGCAGGTGGAATGCGTCCATTCCCAAGGCGAAGTGTGGTGAGCGGTGTGATTTTTTTGCTGGGTTCCAACCAGGCGAAAGGCAATCCGTAAACGAAGGTTTCTTGCTGAAGTGTCTGCGGGCGGCCCGGGAGGGTGGGGAAGGGGAAGGGAAGGCAGAGGGCGGAGCGGTCTGCCCCCTCCCGGCGCATCGCCCTTCCTGCTTCGCCTTAAGAGCCAGGGCGGCGGGACATCTTGCGTAGTTATGAGCCCGTTTGGCGCGGAACGGGGCAATAAACCGGTTAACGCGCTCTTGCCTCTGCATCCGATATTTGGCGGCGGCAGGGCAGCGCTGGGGATTGCGCAGGACCCCACCTCGCCACCCCTCCCCTCGCTGCCCGCC
>BOPP01000055.1:5724134-5736096 GCA_017312745.1 Gryllus bimaculatus
GCCGCCGCCGCCGCCGCCGCCAGCACGATACCGCGAGTTTCCACCTCCAGCGACGCGTGGATGAATGACCGCCAATTTGGGCTGACCGTTGCGCAAATCTCTTCGTAGATTCCGTTTCGCGTGAGTTCCTGTCGATGGGCCGATAAAAAGTCATATACTGTAATGCGTTCGACCCGTGGTTCAGTGAGTAGTTGGCTAGCCTCGAACCTCACAGGCCGTGGGTCGAATCCCCAGTCGATCCGTGTGGACTTTGTGATGGACAGTGGAAGCTCCGCGGACAAGCTTATGATTGAAGGTGCTTGTGATGGGCTTCCATCGGCTCTCGTGCTTTCCTCCGTATTCCGTGAGAACTCTATCATGTGCACAGTGGCCGTGATCGATTATTTTGCATTTGACGACCGTTCATAAAGACCGCACGGAATCTTCATTAACGGCTTCATTCGTCCTTCTGACATCTTATGTCAATTTGGCGTATCCTTGCAACAAAATAATCAGAAGCAGATTACTGCCATAAGTTCTACTTTGAGGACTCATGATAATTGTCCCAAGAAAATAAATTAATTCAGGTCCACCATTTCACGAACGCACAAATCTTTAAATGTTCCATTTCCTACTGTGACGAATTTTCGTTTACTTATGATGTAATGCAAGGAAATATTGCAAACAATATTTCAAATATCCACTAACTACATCAAATAATAAGTGATAAGTGCTTAAGTAAACAGTAAATTGTAATCCACGCATCGAATTTGCTGGTCGAACTTTGTGTCTTGATTTCCTGACCTGTAATCTTGCAATTAAACTCAAAATCATGTGCACGTATGTGTAGATATGATTGCGAGATTAGCTTTTTTGGTGTTCCGCGAATTCTAAAGGCTGTTTTTAATCAGGGGTGGATGTTTTTTTTTTTTTTTTTTTCGTTTTGCTCGACAATATTTCCGAGAAATGTCAATTTATTGTTTCACTCCAGCATATTGGAATGCTAGTGTTCTTTGTTCCAATTTTTGAACGCTGTTTGTAATTCGTGAATTGATAATGGATATGAGTTTTGTATCAGCAATAAAATGATTGCTATCACGCATACTAGGAGCTGTATAATATGATTAATGTTTGTAATATTAGTCGTGGATGGAATTTAACGTTTCTTCCAATGGAATGAATGGTATATTTTTTTCGAATATCTCGACATTTGCGAATCTCTACGTTCTCATCCACCAGGGACGGCAGAGATGAAATCTTCTTTTTATCTATTAACCCTGTTCGGCATTACCGTCTTTCAGAGGTGCTAACATATTACATATTAATTGTTTGTCACATATTTTCACGGTACTTATCAGTATCGGTATTGTTTCAGGCTGCTTTCAGAGTTAAATTTGAAAATTCAGTTGAACTGTTGTGAAATTTGTACTTGCAATTCTTCTTTGAATATAGAAGCTGTAAGTTAAAATTTTTATATTATGAAGTTGCGAATTAATAATGTTGAATATTTATGGGTTCTTCATTTGTCTTTTGGAAATCCTGAGCATATTCGGTGAGGTTTGGGGTAGTTTCTGCCAAGTTTGAAGAAGGGCATGTCTGGAGATTCTGAAAAGAGTTACCTTCAAATATTATTTGCGGCTTTTGACACAGCGTTCCAGTTTGATGTTCTTAGATAATGGATACATTTTCAAGTTGAAGGATTGGTATTAATGACTGTACTGTTTTGAATTTGGGGTAGCATTGCTGTGACTTGGTGTACTTTTGTATTTACGATTTGGGCTACATGAAATTGAGGTTGTTGACTTGCCGGTATCGGTGCTCTTTGCCAAGCTAATGGCTTGCGTTGAGGGAGAGAAGGAAAGTGTTGGTTAAATATATAGAAGGTTGCTCAAATCTCTGGATTGTTTGTTGTGGTATATTGGGATTTTTATTTGCAAGACATGTTGAACGTGACCGACGAACTTGTTGGTACACACTGCAGCTTCGATAATTTGCTGTATGCGCGTTGCCGCAATTAACACAAGTTAGTGTGGAAATTTTTGGTACAATACAATAGTGATGCTGTCCATCGCAACAAACACACTTGGAAGTTACATGATTATTAGCTTGAGAATGTCTGAATGACTGACAGTTATTGCATTGCACAGGTGAATTACGTTTAATCCTAAGTTGAACTTAAATGATAAAATTAATAAATTTGTTTACTTTATAGATTGTTTTTTCTTCTTCAGTCTCTGTTAAGTCTATAGCACATGTTTGTAGTGTCTATATTTGTTGATTATATAACCTACATATTTTAATTTATGGGTAAGTGATACTTTTAAATTGGGGCATGTTGTAGTTATTCCAGTTGTTCTAATTGGTGCTGGTCGGATGGAGTGCACTGTGACATTTCTATGCTTGTATTTACACTTTAATTGGGATTGTTTAACGTGTCTATAGTATTTTTAATTGTTTCCGCTGTTGCGTTAAAATTTTGTATTATGAACACTGTGATAGCGTGCAGGTCAGTAGACTAAGCGCTTTAATAACTTTGTAGATCCCTGGCCGAGACCAGAGCATAAACTTGTATTCTCTAACTGATCGCACTTATTGTTATGTTGTATTTAGTTTTTCCTAAAGAAACTAAATGAGTATTCGTCAGTTATTTCACTGCACTCGCCACTGTTAACACGAGCTAAGTGACCACTGCGTTGTGAACTTGGAGCTGCGGAGCGTGTTGTCAAAGCTACCGCTTCTCTCGGCAAACGGAGAGAGAAAATCTCTATAATTGAGATATCGAGATGTCGATTGCGCTAAGGTATTATAGACAAAGAAATAAGGAAAACGCTGCATTTTCGTCTTAATAACATTTATAATTATAGATATTAAACTAGGCAATTTTTGAAATATAAGCAAATATTTTTCGGAGATTTTTATATTCAACGCAAGTGGCGCACGCGGTATAAAAATATTGCCAACTGCAAAATTAAACATTTTGACTATATACGAATGAAATAAGGAAAAATAACGAAGAAAACTTTGCATTATTATACACAGAGAATGTCTCAGAATAAATGTTACAATCATCTACAGCATGTAGCAGGGTAAAAATGATCACATTTATCAACGAACATGTATCGTAAAGGGATTAAAATACATCTATATTCACCTATTCTGTGGCATTTGCTGCTGATTGTTAGGTAACGCCATATGCTCATATGTTCGTCAGATACATGAAATCGCATTTATTGCTTTAAAATGCAACCTGTCGTACATCTGTGCATATGCATTTGCCTAAAATTCAGGGCAAAAATATATTATTTATGTGAAATTTTTCACTACATGTTCAGTGTTACAAATTTGACCATTTTCGACATTTGCATGACCCATAAATTTGTAATATTTATTCTTAAATATCACGTATTTTACTACAAATGTATAAAAAATATTGTGCTCTTAAGTAGAACTTGGCTTAGATCATATATTAAAACGTTTTGTATAATAAAGAAAGAGGAATGTAATTATCTTGTTGATTTAATATATTAGGAGGAATAAAGCAAAGTAAAACATGTCTACAATTAGAACGATTCCTCGATATTTAAAGGATTTGAGTGGCAAAGAAATTGAAACCATATACAACTGCCGACCATTCTCACAATTCTAGATATGCATTCGACGTACGTTTAGTTCGTAGTTCATAATTAACTCATTTCTTTTGTAAGACAGAAATGTTGGGAATAGCTTCCCCCTGAATTAAATATCAGGAATAAGGAGATACATTTATTGAACTAGAGAAATAATAATTAATAACTTATTTATAGAATTAATACCTACAATCTTAAGCATATATTACAATTTGCCAAAATACTATTTTTTCTCATGATACTTATGAGTCTCAATTAGATACGTGGACTGCGTGGTGAAGAAGTAACGTAGTTGGTCTGTTAACTGGGAGGACCTTGTTATCTCGGCGCGGAGAAAAAAAATTGTATTCGAAACACACACTTTTGCAGGTTCATAAAGTAGTATTTCATTACGTAGGCGTTGTGAAGAATACGAGAAAATATTGCTGCTGAAGCTCCACTAGTACCGTGAACCCCCTTCTTATTTCCTCTGCATCTATATGTCTGCTTTGTCGTCCGGAATCAGAAGCCAACGTCCGCATGCAGCAAGCGCGGCCATGGCGGAGACCGCGGTCGTTAACCCGGAGAGCGGGGGAAGTGGGAAGCGGGTGAGATTAATATTATAGAGCTCGCGGAAGTATCACTTACGGAGAGATGCGACGCAGTGTAGTGCATCGCAGGCTGCCCTGGCAGTCCGCCCGGCCTGGAGTTGTCTTCGCACTGTCCGCCGCCCTCTGTCCACGCCCCTATCCGCCGCCGCGCCACCCTCGCAACCCAACGCCCACTGCCCGCCCGCTATCCGTCCATTCACACGCCCGCACCCGCTTACAACCACACGCCACCTGCCCGCTCACGCGATCCACACACCGTCTCTGACACTGCCGTCAACACTCCTCGCTGCCAACTGGCGACGCTTACTGCACACACCCTTGCACCGTCAACCACCCCAGCCCCCCTGCCCTCTGCCCAGGCCAAGGCCCCGCGCGCAATCCACAGTCCCCCGCGGCCATCATCCTCTGCCATCGCCCCGCCTCACGCTACTGCTGTGCCAGTGTCCAGCGCCCAACGTCCCGCACCCTGCCTCGCGCCACGCCTCACTCGCAGTTCCGAGCCCAAATACTCCTCCTCTGCCGCCCGGCGATCATATCCGAACCGGGGAAAAGTGGAGTCAGCTTTTGAAGCATAGCAAATGCTCTTGCGTATTAATTTTCTGTCGCCAAACAATTAAGAACTCCAAATTCGTTCGGACGCCATTAGCCTAACATTGATAATGGAAATTTATCACTTTTTAATTTTATTTTTGTCTCTGTTACCTACCACCTGCATTTAAAACAATTAAATAAATTAGCTATTTTTATTATGGACTTGATATTCAACTCCGTTTGGCAAAAGATGCAATACACTCTTCAACAAATCTCAGTGATACACTATTCTCAACTGTTATCGTCTTAAAAATAACAATACTTCCCAATGGATTCATCTTTATTTTCCTCAATAGACCTCTGTCTTTTCTTCTCTTTTACTTTTCCCAATTTACTTTTTCTTTTCTTTTCTTTCTCTTCTTGTCTTTGATTCTAGCCCCGCTTCTGAGCTTGCACTCTGTGGCAGTGTTTTAAGTGTATACCCAAGGTGCTCTGTCCTCTAATCATACGTTGACCATATATTGGGATGCTGACAGGTGTGATTGAAATGTCTGTAATTTTTGTGAATAACTGTCTGACAATTTATGGCTTGAATTAACGAGGAAGATACTATTTGCCTAAAATTCCTTTCTTACCTGCATATTAATGTGTAAAATTGATCACCCTAATGTACTTTTAATGTCAAGAAAAGCCATCCGTTTTTCACAAGTTTTAAGAAACTTAATGTGATTTGTATGCCTGTGAAGCTTGAAGGAGACAAAATTCAGACAAATGAAGCAATCATTTAATTTCGAATAATACTCTGTTGAAGGACATATTAATTCTAAACTGATGTACATCTCTGGTATACTATTGATGAGCTCATGATAATCTTTCCTTGGTTGCTCATGCACATCTGTCTCTATCACGACTCTTAATCTTACAAGGAAGCACGTTACCGGATTTTTTGGAGGGGAATTTCTGCGGGTAAGTCACAAGATTCATAAACTGATATACCGGGCTTAACTAGAGAGTGATAACCCCCATAGAAACGGACCACATAGCTTTGAGAAAATATTTTGGCCTGGTCCCCGTTGAACACTTTACTGTCAGCTATTACGACTAAAAACCTTTTTACCATAAAGAGCTTTTGGAACACTATTGTAATCATTGTATGTAAAAAGATAGTCGCAGCATAGTCGGGAAAATACTTTAAATATGTATATAACCAAACTAACAAATCTTCCTTTCATAATTCCTGAAATATAATCATGAAAATATACAAAATCATACTTCCACGTTCTTTTCTCTTTTTAAATTAAAGTAATCTCAAAAGTTCCACTACCTCGCGTCAAACTTTTAAACTTATTCCTTGATTCTCTGTGACAGAACGAAGTCTCCGAGGCTCCTCGACATCGAGGAGAATATAGAATTTTCATCGAATACCACTTCATACTCGTCTTGTCTTTTCTTCTGCGGCAGCATGAACACGGAACTACCAAAGCAGCCGTGCTGCTCTCAAATCTGCGTCCGCAGTCGCTGGTTCTCTTCCATCGGTATAGCACGCACGCCCGGATCTGTAACCTCACGCTGTCCCTCCTTCAACCGCCACCGGCACCCGTCCCGCCCACGCCGGCCACGCACCACCACCGCACCCCTCGGCTGTCATGCCACCGCCTGGTCGTCGTCGCCCGCCAGGTCAGATGATCATCGGGGAGGGATTGTTGACATGACCTAGTGCAGCTGCCCCCGCCCCCAGTCACTCGCCGCCCCGCCCGCTACCCCCGTCATCCTTCCCCTGTCCCGCCGCGCCGCACACCCCCCGTCCCCCCTTCTCCGCACATCCCACCCACGCCCCAACTCCACTCCCTGCGCCCCGTCCGCCCGTCCCGCTAGCTCCGCCGTCCCGGCGTCCCACCGCAAATCCCCCCGGCCCGTGCTGGACTCCCTCCTGCCACCCACCCGAGACGCACACGCTTTGCCTTGCTGCTGCGTCTTGCAGTATTCCCCGTTCCCGCGCGACGATGTCGCGCTGCTAAACCTCGCTCGCGACGGCGGGCAACGCGAACTTGAAGTTGGCGGCCTCGAACGCGTCTCGGTCGTGTCTCGCCGGCGAAGCGGGCGGCAGGCAGTGGCGCGCGGTGGGCTGCGTCTACCACCCGTTGTTTCGCTCTCGCTCTCGTTCAGCGCGCAAACAGCGGAACTTTTGGGTTTTGTTCGCCAAACGCAGCCAATGGCAATTTTGTTGGCGCGCGGCGGGCGGTGACTGGTGGCGGCGGCGGCGCGCGTGGCGCGGCCGCGCCGGAAGTTGTCTCGGACTGGAATTCCGGCGTTATTTTCTATTCAGCGTCGACGACAACTGGTCGCTCTTCAACGCCCGACCGAAGCGGTGCCTCTACCCAGCTGCCCAGCGCTGCACCCCCCGGCTCAACAATCCCCGTTCTCCGCGCAAGCGATGGATCCCCGCACGGTGGGCTTAGCGACCCCCCGCTCCGCGGGCAAAGACAGACCGGCCACCGCAGCGGGGGTGTATCTCTCGGGGACGCGCATCACGACAGGCGCCGAGCTGCAGTCAGCGCGCCCAAGCGCAGGCATCTTCGGGCCGCGCGGAGCTGGACAGGGGGAGCTCGCGACGGGGGGAGCTTGGAACTAGGGGAACTGCGACCGGGGGGAAGCCTGGACGGGGGAAGCTGGACGGGGGGAGCTGGACGGGGGGAGGCTGGACGGGGGGCCTGGTACGCGGGGGAATCTGGACGGCGGGGAGCTGGACGGGGAGAGCTGGACGGGGGGAGCCTGGACGGGGAGAGCTGGACGGGGAGAGCTGGACGGGGGAGAGCTGGACGGGGAGAGGCTGGACTGGGGAGAGCTGGACGGGGAGAGTGGACGGGGAGAGCTGGAGGGGAGAGCTGCCGACGGGGAGAGTGGACGGGGAGAGCTGGACGCGGGAGCGCTGGACGGGGAGAGCTGGGACGGGGCGGAGCTCGACGGGGGGAGCTGGAGGGGAAGAGCTGGACCCGGCGGAGAGCTGGACGGGGAGCAGTGGAACGGGGGAGCTGGACGGGGAGAGTGGACGGCGGGAGAGCTGGCCGGGGAAGACGCTGGACGGGAGCAGCTGGACCGGGGAGCAGCTGGAGGGCGAGAAGCTGGACGGGGACGAGGTGCGCACGGGGAGAGCTGGACGGGGAGAGCTGGACGGGCGAGAGCTGGAGGGGAGAGCCCCCCCCCTCGCCGGGCGGGGCCCACACCCGGCCGGGGGCAGACGGCTCTTTTCTGGCCACCGCGGGACGGCACCAACAGCGCTCCCTCTCGGCCCGGGCGGGAGACGCGCTCTGGGACCCCCCACGGGGGACACCCAGAGCCCTCGGCGCGGCGGGGAAACCCCGGGCGGGCGCAAGCAAGCGGCCTTGGGACCCCCGGGGGGCAGAGGCTGGCCCGGCACGGGGCCCAGGAGGACTTGCACCACGGGGGGAACGACAGTCTGGCCGGACACCCACGGGGCGACAAAAGCCGGGCTCTCTTTCGCGGCCCGGGGGGGCGAGAACGCTTCGGGGCGACACAACCGGGGAGAAGGCGCCCCCTCTGGGGACCGGCGGGGCAGCGAAGCCCTGGACCGGGGAAGCAGCCTCCTTGGCACACGGGGGGGAAAGAGCTGGACGGGGAGAGCCTGGACGGGGAGAGCTGGACGGGGAGAGCTGACGGGGAGAGCTGGACGGGGGAGCTGGACGGGGACGACGCTGCGACGGCGGGAGCTGGACCGGGGGAGGGCTGGACGGGGGGACCTTGGACCGGGGCGAGCCTGGACGGGGTGAGCGGATCGGGCGCGGAGCTTGGAACCGGGGGAGCCTTTGGACGCGGGGAACTGCTGGGACCGCGGGGAGCCTGGACGGCCGGGACGCCTGGAACCGGGGGGAGCTGGGAACCCCGGGGGGAGCTGGACCGGGGGAGCTGGGACGGCGGTGAAAACCTCGGCTTGGGGTCTTCTTGGGCGGCCCCGGGGGGGTTGTTGGGACGCTGGGCCGGGGCTCTTTGAACCGCGGCTTGGGGGCCGGCGCGGGTTCTTGCGCGGCGCCGGCCGGCCAGGCCTCCGCGCGCTTCTCTGCCCGCGCGGCGCCGGGGACCCACGGGCGGCTTTCTTTCGCTTTCTCCTCTCTGGCGGCGGGCAGAACACTTGGGGCCAATCCTGGGTGGTGAGGAGCTGCGGCGGAAAGAGCTGGACGGGGAGGAGTGCGAGAGTAGAGAGGTGCGGGCGCCGCGCGGAGCGGGCGGGGGAGCGAGTGGGCGGAGCCGGGTGGCGGCGGAGCCCGGGAGGGGTCTCGAGTTCGGTCGGGCAGCGTGGAGCTGGGACGGGCGGAGCTGGGGCGGAAGCGCGAGCGGGCGGGTCGACGCGGCTGGGCGCGTCTCGACGCTGGGCGGGTGAGCTGGGCGGTCGACGCTGGGCGTGGTCGACGCTTCGGGCGGGTGACGCTGCGCCGGGTTCGACGCTGGGCGGGTCGACGCCTGGGCCGGGTCGACGCTGGGCGGGTGACGCTCGGGCGGCGGCGAAGCTGGGTCGGGGGGCGGAGCCGGGCGGCGGGCGGAAGCGGAGCTGGGCGGGCGGAGAGCGGAGCTGGGCGGGGTGGAGCGGAAGATGCTCTGGCATCGAAAAGGCACATTGGGATATAGGTAATGGTCGTGGAATCCTGGTCACCCCCACGACTGCATTGTCGTAAAAAGAAGGTACTGGACATTCCATTTTTATGACACAGTGACTCTTGATGTCATTAACAAATGAATGGATATATGATTTTCCTATGTGAGTGCATAGTATCTAAAATTGAGTTTCCAATACTGCTTACTTCCTTTTAATTCTTCCTTTTGAAACGATATAGATCTGAAATCTACTTATCAAAATGTTTGATATCGAATTAATCATCAAACCCCATTAAGTCTCTTATTTATTATTTATTGTTGACATCCTCAGCTGTGAATCTCTCCACGAAAAGGTTTTGATGGACTTATTGCCCTCAAAGCAGTATATTTTCAGTATTATAAAAAAATGTTTCTCGCAATTCCAAACCTTCCTCCTACTAAGATCTTCTTTCCCTGTGCTCTACCCTTCTTTCCCTTTGTTGAACATTTTGAACATTTCCTTAAAAGATTGAACCAAATTTATCTTCTTGAATCTATTTTCACTTATTATTATCTTTTTTCTAATTATCAAAACTTCATTCCTGACTGTGTTATTCCATTCAAATGTCTCCATGCGTTGCCATAAACCTTACCTTCAGTGCTTTTCTAATATTATCCTCATTTATTTCCTACGGCCTTCAATTAGCATCCATACGTAAACAGACTCAAACTTTTTACATATCTCTTCCTTATTGCGCCCTTTGCTGTTATCAGTTTTTTTTTAATTTCTGTTCATTGAGAAATAATTTTATTTACTCAGTATATTACTTAAAATTCACGTGTTTACTGTTGAAATTTGAAAAAAGATATCTAAAGATTCTGATAAAATAAAGTTTGTTTTAGTTTTGAGGTTAAATAGGTTGATGACATGCGAAACTCGGGACTCGAACCTAGAACCTTTCGGTCAAAGGTACTGGTTTACAAATACTTAGTAACGCCGCTTTGCGCCTTATAATTCGAAGATTTCAATAACCGCCGGCGTAAAAGCACGAATAGAAGTAAAATATAAGACAAATGTGAATGAAACTATAGATCTCAATGCGAATTAACTGTACGCGTCGATGTTCGGGTAACGGCCTGATACCTCCAAATGGGGACCGGGAGAGGTGGCTTAGCGTATCAACCGATGTCACTGCAGTCTGACCGAGATTAGAGTCCCGGCAGTGGCAAGATTTTCGACACTAGCGTGTCACCTAGGTCGAATTCGGTCGCTGTCTGAAGGAGAATTCTAGAGGCCGGTTGCTCTGATCGGTAGTTTTCCGTTGTATCTGAGATCAACACCAGTACCTAACGGTCCACGAACCGCGCGCGTTCTTTCCTCCCTCTTCCTTGACCTATCCTCACCCCTTACACACACTAACATGTCCTACACTACCACACATGCCGAGAATCCGGTCGTGAGCTTAGAGCCTGTTCCGGCTGGAGCGATGCCCTGCTGGTGGGAGATACCTGTTGCAGGGAAACCGAGTAGGTCGGCGCCGGATCTCGCCATCCAGCGCAGGATGGACACCGCCACCTCCTCACCGTTACCTCCCGAGAAAACATGTACAACACTTACGGGACTAATGATCTCAGTTGTTGGCACGCCTGGACTCGCAAACTACCAACCAACCAACCAATCGAAAGAGGGACTTCCCGGCCTTCGAGAGCGCGAGGTCCACGCAGCCGTCCTTGTCAGAGGCGAAGCTCGCAATTCCGGCCAAGCTTCCCTAATGGCCGCTTTGTGAGGTGCGAAAATAGCGTAACGTAAAACGACGACCTTCGCACTACACGGAGGAATTTTCTGAATGTTTCCTCTCAGCGCTTTCCTGCTTTTTAGAAACGAGGCAATGTAAATAGAAGTACAAAGTGAGCAGACTACAGTAAATGGAATTACATAATTACGTCTTTCTAACCGTTGTACCGTTTTCGAAAAATAAAAAAGCAAGGAAGCATTGCTGTAACAGCACGCAATGTATGGAGGGTCAGAGATGACAAAGAGGTTGGATAGTATATCTATGCATACACAACTCGAATATTGAAGACACGAGGTAAAAGTATAGTTTTATAACTAAATGACTTCATAGATGTGTAAATAATAACTTAAATAAAATGTTACTAAATAACTACCGCAACTGAAAATTTGTACTTTCGAGCTGTGTCAATGCTACCTTTCCCTTCATTTCCTCTGATCCACATTTAACTTCAGGCAAAATACATGACAATAAAGACGGTAAAATACACATTTCTGATTTAAATTACGTGAAACTAATAATTGCAGTTATCGTCTGATATAATACACATAAAACTTATTTTCGAAACGTTTCGTGTTTTGATTGAAGTTAGTTTATGTTTATTCGTCCGGTTTTTTTTTCTTTTACCTTAGTTTCTAAAAAGCAAATACGAAATATTGGTCGAAAATTATAGTTGTAGGAGAAGGTATACTGGTGGAAAGTCCCTTTTACTCTTGAAACGTGACTCTGGGTATCCATTAAAACCGTTGTATACTCGTAAGAATCTGGCCTCAAATAATTGTGGAGTGTGCGCCTGGGGTGTCAGCGGAGACATCGCACCAGATTGAAACACGACGCCGAACGCGGAACTTCTTGT
>BOPP01000055.1:5759115-5770924 GCA_017312745.1 Gryllus bimaculatus
GGACAGGGGGGCGGGGTTTGGGCCCCACTCCCAACAGCAACACAGCCATTTGGTAGGATTGCGAGGTACATCGCTCTACAGCGAGAGAAAGCATCTTTACAATCCATTAACAGATGAGAGATGACAGTCTTCAAAACATTACAAGGGAAAATATGAACTAATTTGAAGTCTATTGTTCTAGAGAATGTTAGACAAAATATTAAAACATAATCCGGATTCCCAATATTATAAACATATTGGACGACTGAAAAGAAACATGGCGAAAGCATAGGGAGAACGTTATTAGAAAACTATTCGGCAAAAGAGCTATTAGACGCGAAGAAGATTGCACAAGAAAAAAATGTGAATTCCTTTTTACGTAATAAGGACAATGGCTGGGCGGATTTGACCGTGACACGCCAGGGAAACAGAACAAACAACTGCAGTCTAAACAAGAGACGGGAGTGACTCCATTTGCAACGTTATGGAGAAAGCAAACGCACTTTATTTGTACTCGTAGGCTTCGGAGGTGTCCGAATTCACACCTTCGAAAAATTAATCTGTAGTTAACGTTTCCTCACAAAATCAAAACACGGATAACCTTTTGACAATAAATATAATGTTCATGAATAAGGAAGCTAATTGCGGGTCTAGCTAAAAGAAGTCCATTAAATCTCATGAAATTGTCGAGGAAATTCGACGATTCAGAGGGTCACGTAATCACGATTCCCTACTTTACGAGAATACTCGAAGTTACTGTTAATAATCGTAATGTCTTCAAAGGCTGAAAATAAGCTCCAGTCGTTTGCTAAAGTGGAGATAGTTCCCAAATGTCAAAAGACCAATTAGCTTAAAATCGAGGTAGTATGCATACTGTTTGAATGTCAAATTGCTGACTATTTGGGATATGTACGGAGCAAGATTAACCTCCTAGTTCACACACAAACACGGCTTAAAACCAGGCTCCTCATACGAAAGTCAGCAAGATACCGTTTGTTGGACATTGTCGATTCACACGACCACGGATAAAGAATTGATGCAATCGTTGTAGACCATTCTAAAGCGTTCGATTTATTTTTTACATCGCGACAGACTTCCTAATCAAATTATTGAATGGGAGGTAGACCTATGAGTAGTCATCTAGATTAGAGAATTTTTCTGCGGTCGGATACAGCGCGAGTCCGAATTCATGACATTCTTTTTAACGAGGTTTATGTGACGTCCGGGTTCGCACAGGAAAGCGTGTTAGGTCCGCTCCTTTTACTCTATCGCGTTCACTTCGTAAGAAGACAGTCTGCCCGCCTTCCCGTGTGTCCGTCGTTCCGTCTGTCCGCCTATCCGTCTATCCGTCTATCCTTCTATGCATGGTCAACGTTAACATCTAAACCTTTCAGCCGATTTTCTCCAAAATTGAAGTTACCGAACTATTTAAAGGAATTCGAGGCCCTGCGAATTTGTAACGAATATTTTAATTTTTGGAGGCACTTCACATGTAGATTCATTTACCTTTTTAAAATGTTCTCAAAAATGCCTTCAAATTTTTTGAATAAACTTTGTCCTCAGATAATGTAAAAGGCGCTTGAAAGAATTGGGCAGGTCTCAATTTCGATGAAATCCCTTACTTTTCGAAACTTGCATATATACTAAACTTCTTTCGGCGTATTCCTTCAACTTCAATATTCAAGGTGGAGATTTTTTTACGTAATCAAATCTGTTCTAGAGGACAGGTCATGAAATAACATCATGTACAGTTTTCCGAAAATATTAGTATTTTTCGTCAAGTACACTTTTTCGAAAATATTAGTATTTTTCGTCATGTACACTTTTTCGAAAATTTTAGTATTTTTCACGTGATTTTGATTGAATACAGACAATTTTTAAGCTTTTTATTTTTCAAAAAACGGCTACAAATTCTTCTTCAAATTTTCTCCCAGTAGTATCAAAGGCAGTTCTAAAATATTTAATTATCCCTTTTTTGGCGACGTCTCAGTGTTTTGAAAATTGCGAAAATTTTCAAATTATATTTTCAAAAAATATAAATTTTAAGATGGAGATTTTTGTTTTGAACAAAATGTATTCTTGAAAATCACATTTTTGCCAAAAGGTCATGTTTTCGCACGATATTTGCTTGAAGTTAATTGAAACTATAAAAAAAACATTTCTGAAAAATCGTTGCGAATTTTGTAATTTTTTTGAATGAGATGAAAGTAACTTTTAAAACAATAGAACAGGTCTCATATTCGTTGATTTCTGAATTTTCTAAAATTGCAAATTTCAAAGTATTTGGTATTGGAATTTTAAAGTCTGTGCTGCTGTGTACTGGTTTTGAAATCAATGCGCATCAAAACGCACAATGAAACCGTTGTCTTTGTTTTTAACTGTTTCGAGAGACAGCGAAAATAAAAATAAATAAAAATTTCTGCTTCACTGGTAAAATCGCGCTACTCCCAGGCAATGCTGTATTCAGACCCCGTCCTCCCCACGTACACACAAACCTTAGTAAGGCACGGAAGCATGTATACCTTGGTGTTGCTAGCGTTAATGTTAATAAACTGTGAAAATTTTAACATAGATAACATAGATTATTACTCCAATGTTATATTATTCCATCTCTATTTTGTTGTTAATTCCATTAAGACAATATTTATATTTTTCCTAGTATTTGTAATGTTGACGTTCTAGAATTGAGAATTGTTATTGACGGAGAACACTCTTGCATTTTCAGACGTGTAAACGGATTGAATTTTTTTGTGAATACTACATTGTCACAAGAAACAGACTCACTGGACTAGACATCAATGGGATACCTTTACGATGTCCGGTTAATTAATGCATGTTAAGTCTTTAAAGCAGCTCCTTGCAAACCATCACAGGAGACCATTACTAGAGACCATTAGAGGCAAACGACTTTTGTTTGATGTTATCTCTGGCTAATGTGTTATTGTGGAAAAAGAGAAATGCGCTTTAAAAGCCGAAGTACTTATCTCCGGCGTGCGGCGGGTTGGGGAAGGGAAGCGCGGGGCGGCGCGGGGCGGTATGTGGTGGCGGAGAAACATCGGCGTCTTCTTTGCAAGTCTGTTGTTCTGCGGAGGCAGCAGAAGCCGCCAAGCCCCAACGGCGGCGGTGTGGGGCGGGGCTGAGAAGGAAAGAGAAGAAATATTACTGGTAGAACAAGGCGGGGGCGCGGAGCTAAAAGAAAGAGTGTTCGTGCGGCAGGAAATGCAAAATGAAGACGGGAGGTAGGTGCGGGGAATGCGAAGAGGAACGTAAAAAACGAAGGGAAAAGGAAATTGCCAGAGAAGGTTTTCCTTGGAGCGCTACGGGAGTAATTTTTCTACGTACTGAGGCTACTGTATCACGGTTTCTTTATAATTGACAGCCGTACGAATGTCGCTCATCCAAATGAACAATGGCGTAACTGCTACCTTGTCCGAAAGACGGTAAAAATATTAGCAGATATTTGCAGACATTTAATACAACTGCAGAAGTATGGAATGAATAGTTATTTTGGTTGATTTTGTGACGTTAGTACAAGAAAATGTCCGGTTCTCCGGCCACAAGTATCATCTTTGGTATTCTGTGAAGCGATGAGCAGGCGTTTTTCGAATTAAGGAAACTAACTTCGTAACTGCGTCATATATGCACATTTGTGTTCATTTGCTAATTAGGCAATTTAATACTATTGTCTCGTATGTTCTTTGTGACATTGTTTACCTGACTGTTCGAAATCGTCTTTTAATTGTTAACGAAGACAAAAGACACATAAATGTCAAAGGAACAATGCCAAATGTAAGTAAGATGATGAATAGAAAGGGTAATACGTGAAAAATTCTATTAAAAGTGATACTTTACAAGATTATGGTAAGTGATAACATTTGATCAAGGAAGACAGGATTCTGAATGTTACTGTGGGTATAATATTGGTTCAAATTGTTTTATTTCAGAATTTTGCTTCTCTTGTAAAATTCTGTTTTCTGCAGTTACGTTACTGTTCGATTGGATGGATAAGGATAATTAGGTAATTTTCAACGAGGAGCCAATCGTCATTATTAAAATTTCTGAATTAAACGCAAATTTGATCAATTTTTTGTTGTAGGTAGTTGAATTATAAAACGACATTTCAATGTACTCGCCGAATGTTTCCACCGTCCCCGCTGGTGATACATTGACTCTTGCGGGGTTGGCATTGAATAAAATTACCATCTTTTACTTCTGAATAAATTTTCCTTTTCTAAAAAGAAGCTTTAAAATTGTTCCTCAGGAATACTGCCTTCGTGTTGTAAATGATAAGTAGAATCATCGTTCTTTTGACATAATATCAACCTGGCATGGCCAGAACATTCGTTTCAACCTTAATATTTCGTCAATTAATGTGAGATGTAAATTACAAACAAAATATTTTCGCTGGACATTTTTCTTTTTGAGAAAAGGTTTCTGAAAAGTACTTTTCAACTGCCCATGTTTAAAAGTGAAAAATTGAAAGTAGTGATAACACGAATCTTTAGCTTGCAATATTTATATCTTAATCATTACTATTTATGCTAGAGCTCTGAAGTTGATCTTAAATCTCAAATATTCGTATGATTCAATGAATCATGTACTCCCGAATGAAATGGAAGGTTTCTGGCTGCGATTTATTCATTTAATAGGTATGTATTACACATATACATTACATTACCTAATTTTATGTAGGCCCCCCACGCCCCACCCCCTCGCGGCAACGCCCACGCCCCGCCCACGACCACTCCCGCCCACACCCACGCACCCTCCCACGCCCGCCCACGCCCCACCCACGTGCCCCGCCCACGCCCCGCCCACGCCCCGCCCACGCCCGGCCACGCCCTTCCCACGCCCCTTCCCACGCCGCCGCCCACGCCCCGCCCCACGCCCCGCCCACGCCCCGCCCAACGCCCCACCCCGCCCACGCGATGCCGCTGCCCACGCAAGCGCCGGGAAAGCCTGTCCGTTCTCTTCTACGACCCGATGGATTTGGACCACAGGCACCTTAGCTGGCAGGCGAAAATCTGCTGCCGTCGGTATTCGAACTTGGAACTCTTCGCATCTATGAAACAGAATGAGTTGCAGAGGACCATGCGCTAATATCTCCTATACATTTTCATCAGTCTTCATAATCGCGACCAATTGCGTATTCGTGTGCCTTCGCTTCATACGTTTGCTCAGTCTCTGCCCTACCTCCCAATCAACGCCCAGTGCCAGACTACGTGGCCTTCAACTCTCTTCGGTGCGGAATTTGGCGGTTGCCCCCCCGCGATTACGAAAACGCCCCCCCCCCCGGCTGCTCTTATCCTCAGAGAACTGCGCGAGTACTACGAGTAATTCAAATCATGGCAAAAGGTCAAAGGGCTAGGTACACAACGGTGGACGGGGAAACAACGCAGCGTTTTGGGAGGTCGAGGGTTCCACCCCGACCTCACCCTCCTCTTCGCCACCACATCCGCTCCGTCGTCGTCCTCCTCCTCCTCCGCCGCCGCCGCCCCCGGCATCACGACCGGAAGCGGCCCTTTCGCAGGTCGTCGGGGGAAGAAGCTATTACCCTAAAGTGGGGAATGATAGGGGGCAGGGAAAAATAGCATTAGTGCGCTAAAGAGCACCGTTAAGGGGCGCTGGCCCGGCCGGCCGATGGCAAAGGTGCCGCGGCTGGTCGTTGGGGCGCGGCGTTGATGTCTGCCGTAAAGCGCTTTAGTGGCTGCTCCAGCCAATCACTGACCATATACTGTTTAGTCGCGCCGCCGCCGCCGCCGCTGCTGGCGAGATGCCGCTCGAGATACGCGCGCGGCTGGTTCTGCGTGTGTACAGCGGCGTGCGGCGCTGTGGCGGGGACGCTGACGGACGCGGGGACAGAGTCGGCGTGTACGGGAGTAGTGGCGGCGTTGCTGTCAGAGACCGCCGTTCGTCGCTTCATTGCTTCAGCCGGAGAGTGCTGGGAATCACTGGGATTCAATGCATCCAAAAAATTTCATTACGGACAATATTACATTTTTCAACCATGTCGTGTATAAAAAACAATTTTAGTTTTTTTCAACAAAATATTAGTTGTTTTTGCGCAATTATGAGTGAAATCATGCTGTGGACTCTCAAAGTATTGCTGAACGTGGTTATACTATTTGTTTTGCTAAAACAATATATTCATTATGGGGTAAAAGCTACCTGAGGGGTTTCAAACAAAATGTGAAGCTCTTTCATCATTCAACTGGAGTAGCTGCAACAACATATACCGTCTCAGATTATTGGTTTTACGTTTACGTAATATTGTATTGAAACGTTCCTGCTACTAACACCTTCCATCCACTTTCAAGAACTGCTAATTATTCGAAAAACGAGAGGTCAGACACATGATAACCTTCAATTTCTTGATAATTGAAAACTTGAAAAGAAACAGATAGTCACTTCGGCTGGGGGCGCTCAATTTAAATGAAATAATGGATTATTTCTATTTTGGCAATTCTACAATAACAATTTTAAGAATTTCTATGAATTTTGGAATTTCTAGTTTTGTCAAAAATGTATTCATAAATTGATGTAAAGATCTGTAACAGTAGTAGATAATATATACATAATATTTAAAGATCTAATTTTGAAGATCTAATTTGAAAGAACATATTTCACGAAAAAAATATCTGTTGAATAAAAGAGTAGTGGGAATTTTTTAAAAACAAATTAAAGTTTGTCCTGAAAATCAGGCTATCACAATTTTGGATTTGCTGTTTTAGAACCAAAAATGTATAGAGGAAATTTGGTCACAATGAGGGGAAATTTTCGGTAACATTCAAGGAGCTTGACCCAAATCGATCGGAGAGCATTCTTGTGGACACAAATTCTGTAAAAACACTTTGAGCTTTTGGGTGATTCACATATGGTTGAACGGATGTATTCTGAGAAAAAAAAATTATACGTGTCAAGGACTAACAAAACGTAAATTCTCACATTACATATAAGAGAAACTAATGTATTTAATGTACAAGAAAGAAATATCCGCTTTTCGATATCTGAGACGTACAAACATGATTTTGCGTCGTAAAAATCGAAATTTCTTTTCTGGGACACAAGTTTCTCTACCTAGGAAGTAAGGAACAACTTAAAATGGATCTTGTCGGGCCAACTGCTACCCGACGTGAAAAGTAGATATTTTCCTTTGGCAAGTTATAGTCACATTATTTATCAATTATATTGCCCATTATTAATCTCAGGGATCATCAGAACTTTTGTCTTAATCATGTGCTCATTTTTGAATTGTTTGGTTTTAGTGATTATAAGATCTAATTTATTTTCCGAATTCCATTACGTGTTAATCACTTGACGCGTCTGTCCACAACTACGTATTAACCGTATGATTAACCGTTGACCCATCAATGCCCGGAAATATAAAATGAACCAAAATACATTTATAACTATTCATTTCCTTTTAAATTAGACTTAATACAGTACGGGTTTTTCAACTGATACATTTTAAAACCTGCAAAGGGAAATCACGACCTTACAATAAAAGGCTACGGAAGAAAATTTTACAGGATAGGCATTTGAAGTTGAGTCTTAAATTTAAGTGAAATAATGTCAACATAAGTTTGTGGGTTTCTAGCAATTTTCCCTCCCTAGCCGGATGTGTCTTGACAGTAAATTTTCGAGAGATATGCGTAGTAATTTATGAGTATTGTAATGTTTAATGTAGTTTTGCAGATAAACTTTTATTTAGCCTCAGAATATACGTTTGCCTTATTGTCATGCAGATAGAACCTGCAGTTTACAAGAGATGCTAGAAAATAATAAATATAAAATGAAAAATTATTTTTACTGAAAACTTTTCGCGAAACGTTACAGACAAGTAGCTGAAATATGGAATTACGTATTGTTTAAAATATAGTATTAGCACTGCAGTGTGGCTTTATAATACGATTTATTTACATCAGGCATCCATTTCATCATTGTCTTTAAATCTGATATTTTGTCTTTCGAAAGTGTAACTGAATTATTACTGATGAGGGGAGGTAGATACGGTGATCGTGCATTTTCTTCGGAACGTCTGGGGGTGAAGATTGATTGTACACTTACAGAAATAAATTATTGATCTCCATGCTCCACTTTTGCTGAATTTTGTCTACTTCCTGTGTCAAATTATGTTGTATGACTTTGGAAAATAGTATTTGGTTCACACGTAAGTGTTTACTACTGTTATAAAAACCTTTGAAATCGTGTCTTGACTGAAGCTTTATAACGTGAAATGGTCGTTTTTTTCACAGTCAACTTCTTGAATGCTAGAACGTCGTGGGGTAGAATATTTTATTTCTATGCTCTCGTTGTGTGGATGATTGACATCACTGTCAAAGACTAGTATTTTCAGAACTACTGCGAAAATACTCGGACTCGGAATCGTCAAGATATTTATTTAGATCACTATCACACATCATTTTTCTTTGCAACTTACACACTATGAAACTTCTACAAGGTGTTTTGTAGCTTCAGACATACCTGACTCTGTAACTTCAGGTGTGCCAACACAATGAATTTAACATTTCTTACATTCTTAAGGAAAACTGTATTTCCCTTAAAGAAATCAATATTTTCATTATCGAAGTCTGTTTAACTGTTTTAAATTTGGTATTGAAGGGTTTTAAAAATATTTGCTAGTATTAAATTATTCTTGAGGAGGAGCATTGTAAATGGTAATATCTTGGAAGGACGTCACAATGATTATTGCTGATAGACACATTAAAAAATATGAGCCCATGCAGGTAGAACTATTTGTATTGTCCATAAGTCTAGGATAAAACGAAAGTAACAACTCAGTATAATACAGCCGATAGAAATACCATTGATATATCCAACGACGTCGATAACTCATTTTTTCATAAAGGTGCAGTTAGAACCAATTTATATGAAAGGAATGGCATTGATGTTAAAATCGTTAAGCACTCCGTTGTTTGTAGCATACTATTCCTCCTTGCAAGAGGAATTCTGCAAGGAAATGCACGAACTGCTGTTGCGACCCGACGTCCCTGAGTGTTTACTCTGCGAATCAGGCAAATACATTTCTGATCTTACGTCAATATTCTTGTTCGAAAAATATGAAATTGTAAAAATACGTTTACATGGGCTTTACAATGTTAAAGGTCGAGCACTAAAAATGGTAAAATCTTATTTGAGATTAAATTGAGAAGCACTCCCAATTCCTACATAAAATGTGGATGTTTGCTTCAAAAGTACTCACCGTGTACTGCATCCACGTTCTACACCAGAAAGATAGGAATATAAAAAATGCATAAAGGATTTGGCCGTAGCACGTTTCGGCTCTTTGCAATCAATGGAAATTTAATGGAGCTGAAAGAGAGGTATGGCTCAACCAATTCGCTCTTGATGGTAGTTGGAACACCAATGATAGCACTGAGAGCAGCATGAGGAGTGCCATTAAATAAGAAAAATGGTGTCGCGATAAGTGAATTTGTATCTTTCGTTTTGTTTTCACTGTACTTATTATGACATACTAAATATAGTTGTTTAGTTGCTGCTCTCGTACAGTGTTAATTTGAACTGTGGGTTAAGTAACATTTGATAGATTTTTTTATGACATATGTATATTATCTTTTAACTAACGTGTAGTTTACATCTTGATTCACAAAATCTGCAAAATATAAAATTTAGAAATAACGTCTTTTAAATATCAATGAATAATCTTAAGATATATTTGTAGCTGTTTGTATACATGGTAAACGTGTTGCTGTAGCGAATGGGCTTCACCAAAAAAAGGAAATGTGGGGAAAACTCTGAGGAATGGAATTTGAAATCCAGGGAACAACAGTAGTTGCAACGTAATGTGAATGCAGTGTATGCTCTTTTACTCATTTATTTTGAAAGTCGCCTCTTTAAAGAGAATACTAGGACATACGGCACCGCTTTGAGTTTTCGCAGATTGCCTTGTATATACGAGTACTCTGCAAAGTTCTCCCTTACAATTCTACATTTCTAAACATTTGTGAAATGTTTTGAAGCGCTCATCGCCATTCTGACGCTGTTTCTGTATTTAATGGCTTGAATGGTAACGAACAAATTATCATTAACGTTACCCCTGTTGTTCTTTAGTGTTTGTGTTTTACTTTGTGGCTCTCAGACGAAGATTTTCGGAACGGATAATATTAAAAAGCGAAATATTTGATAAGATTGTATTCATCATTAATTCTTTAATGAAGTGAGGGAACTTGGTGGCAAAATATGATTAACGCTTAAAGAATCGCGCATGTCTCATTTCTGTTGAAATTTCTGATTATCCTAGAATTTTAATAATCATGTTTTATAGACAGGAGTCTCATAATAACAATAATGAAGGGAGAGATATTTTCGTGAATAAAAGTGTTATTCGAAGACGAATGTTTAAACGAAATAATGGAGATATTTTTTCAAAATATTAGAAGTATTCACGTGCTTTTGCGTGAAATATGAGGGCGATGTGAATAGTTCACGGCCTCGTAGTAAAAAATAATAATTTAAAATTTCATTAATTTTTGTACATAGTCCCCTTTAAGGTCAACAGGTCCTTAAGGGCCAAAGTATTCCCAACGAGTATATTCCTTTCTTGAAGATTGAATTTGGAACCTCTACTGCTGCCATGCAAAATACACATCTACGTGTTGCCCATTAATGGTTTTGCCCTTTGAAAGATAATCGCTGAAAATTATTCCTGTGACATAGTAACAAACAGTTGCAAAAATACTTGTAGCAGTTGAAATGGTCTTCTCATTGTACAAGTCTACACGTAAACTTCATCGGCTTCTACCCACTGCTGATGTTGGTTTCATTTCCAGTGTGTAGTGGTGAAACCGCGCTTACATAGTAATATTCCGAGGCACAAACCAAGTAGAATATTTTTAAAGTGGTCTAAATATTTTCGGGAAGTCTTTTTCGCATTTGATTCTGGTCAGCAGTCAACAAATTCAGCACCCATCTTGCACGAAATTTTCTCATATTGAATTCTGAGGGTGAAATGTATCGTTCACGTTCTTGATTTGAGTGATGTCTCATCTTCACCGGCTTTTTCATACTCTTTTAATATCCATCTTCCAAAAGTACAATATTGCAAAAGTTCAATATTGAAAATTGAGATATTTCGTAGAAAAAATCTGTCCTACCAAATCAGGACTTTGAAAAAACTGAATGATTTCTGTTCAAAATCGCGTAATTTCTACTTGAAGTTAATGTAATGTATAAGAAAACACTTTCTCCAAAACTGTTCCAGTTTTTTTCTTTACATTTTTTCCCGAATAGAGATAAAGTGAAGTAAAAAACGCAATCTTATTTTCGTTCAACTCGCTGTATTCTCGAAAGTTACACAATTTAGAATAAAGCGAGAAAGTATGTGCGGTTATAACTCCGCACGTTAGAACACAGATTGCCCGGTAGAAATTTTGCTGCTCCAGACCACTTGTTTATAATCTGATTTCAAAGACGGATGCCTGGCTGATGGACGCTACCTTCCCCCATTCCCATTCCATTTAATTTGGGCGAAGTTGAATTCTGTTAGTGTGCCGACGAGCGCGTTGCTGGCTGGTGCTGGTGCAACAGGGCTCGGCGCTGGCTGCGGCCCGGCTCGGCCAGCCCAGCACGACGACCTCGCGCCACGCGGAGCTGCGGCCTGATTGTTTCGCGCGCTACGATGCCGACTGAATTATGGGCATTGTGGCCGCTGCGTGCGTTATTTATGAACAGCTACCGCCCCGCCCCGCTCTCCGCCCCGCTCCCCGGCCAGAGCGCGGCTGCCTCGCGCCAGCCCGTCCTGCCGGAGAGACGTGCCTAATGAAATCGATAGGGGGTGCGGGGCGGTGCG
>BOPP01000055.1:5801357-5815921 GCA_017312745.1 Gryllus bimaculatus
CCCCCTCGCTCTGCAGACGGCGATTGGCAATCAGCGCTCCCCCCGGAAGCGACTGCAGGGCCATCTCCGCGAGCTCATTTGCAAGTGATATTACCACTGCCATGGATTTCGTGGCGTCACTCGGCCATCACAATTTCAGGTCTCTTCCCCTCCCCTTTGACCCTTTTCGTTTTCCCTTTAGCGAACTGCTCGGATGGCAAGAACATTAAAGTACCTCGGACGCTTTGGCGCGTTTATCTTTCTCATCTTTATTATATTATTATCTTAGAAAATTAAATGTTTCTGTCGAATGGAAAACTACCGACATCATCTTTGAAAGGAGAGTTGTGATTCACAAATCAACTCCCAAGAAAATTGTTCGAAACTTATGGAACTTTGAATAACAAGAACATCGATTATGTGGTATTTTTGAAGATGCTGATGATGCCTTCTGATGCTGTACTCGGACCTGAAAGAGGAAATTTATCAGTAAAATTCCATCGGGAATTGAACGTCACTTTTTGAAAGTGGCATTTGTTAAAAATTATTTTATATGACGATATTTTCTACATAAATGTCCGGAGTGTCTGTTTTTATTATTCTTCTCTGTATATTTTACATACCTTATTAAAAAATAACATTAAGAATACGTCAGTTGCAATACGTTACAATTATTGTCCATTGTATCAATATGATCGTAGCTTCAGATTGTTAATTAAAAGTGTAGTTAGTCGTAGTGTAAAAGTCGAAATTAGAAATCAACACGACTTGGAATGATAGATATGAAGACGTAAGATAATTGGCATATTTTTTTTTCTCTTTCGTGATGTTGCTACGCCTTCAGGTGATTTATTTGTATGTCATCGAATAAAGTTGACCCCGAGGCATGCCGTAAAAATAACATCTTAATTAGATTAATTCTCTTTATACTTGCGTTCACCGGGCGCATTTGAAGGACAATTTCTTTCTTTTCCTTTCAAGTTCTCCCTCATGCTCCAGTGGCCTCGAGGGCACCATGCATTCGATCTTTTGAATGACGCCCCTCGTTTTGTTGGCCCCTCTTCTGGAGGCTCGCTATTCCCGTCCTTATGGGAACTTTTTTCTTTTCATCCTACCCCACTCTGCCAGACCGCGGGTGGCGAGGGCGGGGCCATTAACTCAAAATTGGCTTACGTAGCAATAATTCTGAATTCTATCGCGTATGTTGAAAATTAATATAAAGAGATTTTTAATGAATATAATGTCCGTGATGACGTCTTTGGGAGTTGCTATGTACAAAAGATATTTATAACATATGAGAGTTTTGAACTCGTGTAAAGATATTCCAAAACAAGTTGTATTGGAACGTTGTACGCATTGCTACATCTGAGGGCTGAACGTCGGTAATAAAGAAGCAAAACTTTAAAAGCACTCATTAAGTATTGTTGTATTAACGAGTCAACATGATGGGATTTCGGACGTAAAAACCGATTAAGTCACTTAAATAGGGTAAACAAGTTGGATAATTTGAAAAATGTGTAATAGTTGTAATTTGTATACGCAAAGATGTCACTTCAAAAAAATGAGGGCAACTATGAAAGAATTAAACGAGATAATTTTATATTAGTTCAACTGAAAGAATAATTAAAGAATGCTAAGCTGCCGTCACACCGTAAAAAGGAGCAACATTAAAACGTCTGATGACAGCAAGAATGTGAGTGGGGTGTGAAAAAGGCGACGAAAGTTCTGTAATCAGCGACAAAGAGAGAAATGAAGATGGACTTGTTGAAGCAGATAATTTAGACGGTGACAATGGTAGTGACATTCATCATTTGTGCAGGCGGTGTAAAACACGCAGTGTACACTAGAGACATGGAATAAACCAAAAGCAGAGAACACGTGGGAGAGGAACAGCACATAAAGATTTTAAACAAATTCGAATCCGAAACATAGAGATTTGCAAGAAAGAGGCCTCATACGAGGCAATGTTTGCGATCCGCAATATTGGAGATGGTTTAACATATTTTTCTGGCGACGATAGAAATAACGTAGATCAATAGATTTTGCAATTTGAAGAAATGAGAGCATTGCTACGGGGGAATGAATTACAAAAGACAGCTTATGCAAAACGGATGCTCAAAGGTTCGGGTACGAAATTCATGACTACACGAAAGATAACAAGGTGAAGAAGTTTTAATGAAAATTTAATTGACGAATTTACTGTAAAGCTGAGCAGCTTAATGATACCCTCAGTTACTACGATGGAAACATTAACCTAATAAAACAGGCAGTCAATACACAGCTATTCCACGCTGAAATTAGCCAACTAAGAAAACCGAGTATGATGCACACATATATATTTAACAGCGTTCGCGATTATGTCAATTTTCTTCGTATACTACCCAATCAATGAAAGAATATTTTTTAATAACGAGAATTTTTTTCGAATCAAAACCAAGCAATGGCTAGGGAAGTAATGAAATAAGTGACAATAGAGATTCAATAAAGTTTAATGTGATTGATAGTCATACAATGACAAGAAATTAAATAGGAAAGACGAAGACCATAAATGTTGCTATAATTGCGCATCTACAGAACACGAAAACAAGGATCCTGGATACAAATAAAATGGGATAAATGCTTTAAATGCAGTGGATTGCGCACATAACTTTAAAATATTCAAAAACAAATATCAGTTGTACACACTCTAGTAGCGTAGATCTTCTGACATCCTTAGTGGTACCAGCAGGGAAAGGCCTTGTTTTCTGATTGAAAAGTTAGTTGTATGAGCAGGTGTTGAAAAAGAACGCTTCAGTAGTGATGTATAATTGAACATTAAATGAGAGAAAAGTCATGAGTCTGATGTAAACTTTTACAGAAAGGAAAAAAATAGTTATGTAGAAAGTTCTGAAGTAAGAGAAAATGAATTGTCTAATTACCTGGCAGAGAAAGGGAAGTAAAATCATTGAGACAAAATCAATTGAGATAAAATCAAGAGAAACAGAATGTTCTTTTACAGGTGGGGAAACGTCGATTGTTAGATCGAAGTGAGAGAGTGATTGCAAAGATCAGTACAAATGAGGAGATACCTATGGATAATGAACATTAATCAGGCAGTGATAGTGAGAAATCTAGTTGCAGTGAAAGGTCGAGTGCTACTGAAAATTACTTTGACGATTCGACAAAATGTAACCATGTTTTTAAAGTCAAAGAATCCAGTGTTGAATCAAAGAATATGAAAGTTGCAATTTCAAAAAGGGTTCAAAGAAAAAACGTAAAAATATTGCTTCCAATAAAAAACAGTGAAATGCAGGTGAGAAGAAACGTACAAATAGACGAAAAGTTTTGAAAAATACAGTACTTTTAATGCTAATTTTATTTAAACAAATTATGTATTATTAACGCTCTCGGCCATCCCGACCGGCACATTAAATTTGCTTGCCATAATTATTTCTTTACCTATGTTTAATGTAAGCTATATACTCAAAGGTAAAATTCGTTTTCTCTTCTTCAGCTATTTTATTTATTACATAATGAACTTATGTTGATTTATTGCACAATATATCACACAGGATTAACATTGAAAGCTTTTTAATTTCAAATCTTCAATTGAAATTGTTGCCCATACAATCTTTTTGGTAATTATATTAATTTCAATATATTTGTGTTGTTCATATCATAATAAATAATCACAATCTCTGTATTTTCATATAATGAGCCATTGAGATGTTGTGTGCAAAATGAGTGTGCTAACGGTTGTACAGTCTATTGATTTAAACTTTTAAAAGCACACCCAAGTACATTGAATAATTTTGAAGTAATTTTGAAGAAAACGAAAAAAGATAACGAAAAAAGAAAACGAAAAAAGAAAACGAAAAAAGAAAACGAAAAAAGAAAACGAAAAAAGAAAATGAAAAAAGAATCGATCGTCTCGATGTCAGTCCCGAAATTTACATGATTTTCTGCCAATGCTGGGCGTTACTGCCTGTTCACTTCATTGACCATCCATGGTAGACATTGCGTCGTTACACTTAGCGCAGTATCAGGCAGAGTTCTTCTCTGGCTATCCACGACAGTCGTCTAGGCCAGGACCCTTGTCCATGGATTAATCTATGCTGCAAAACCAATGATCCTCTCATCTCGCACTCATAAGACTTGAGAGTAAACGTTGTGCGTTTCCTTGTCGAATGTTTTCCTCTCATTAAAACGGTCTACAATGACATGCGCCGTTGATGTCGGGATTCCAGTCCGTCGAGATATCACCTGTAGAAGTGCGCATTTATTGCGTCAACGGATTACGCCTTAGCCATCCTCAACAGTATATTTCCTCCCCGGAACAATTCAGCACGGCACCAACTTTGCAGAGCTCAGATGACAATTGACAGTCAGCCAAGGCCCACGTGTGACGGTGGAGGAATATTCAAGAATGGCACAAGCCGCATACTTCTTTATCTCATTCTTCAACGTAATGCATGTTATTAAACATGTATTTCCAGATTTCTAAAGAATGTTTACTTCCTATTTCGACGCAGTGTTTGGTTTTCATAAGTCCCGAGGTGTTTGTTTAGCTTTGTGAAATTTTATTTTTATGAAAATTAAGTAATTTTGTTGTTGTCAATGTTGCTGTATCTGTCTGATGTTAATTCTTACTGCACAGTTTCCATTGGCCATAAACAGAGAGAATAGCTAAGTATCCACTCATATTTTACCCTAACTGTACTACATGGCAGTGTCTCTTTAATAACACAAACATGGAGTGGTAATTGAAAAGTTGTTCCTATCAAAAATCTGGAATGCTCGAACCCCATTCACGCATTTGCGCTGATAAAAGGCGCTGTATGACGGCCGACATATTGACAACACTTTTTAGAGCGCAACGTCTCCCGGGTAGTTAAACTACCAAACACTGATTACACATCACAGGTTGTCTATTAGTTCGGTCACATGAAAGCCAAAGCATCAACGGAGAACATAAGTACACAACAGTACTTTATTTTATAATTAGGTTAAATCATGAGGTCAGGTCATTAGTAAAAATAAAATTATATTACTCGTTTTTTAATGACGACGTTTCGGCCCTTTACTGGGGCTTCATGAGCGCTGGAAAGTTATTGTATCTCTAATTACACAGCTTTTTTTCTTTTAACTGTTAATTCAACCCAACGGTTAAGTGGCAATTTTGAAACGAGAAACATTCCTACGCTATTGTTAAACGAACAACTAGGACCGTGTTGAAATGTAAAATGTAACCGCTACAGAGGCACTTAATTCCTAAAGGCTATTTGAAGAGTTGACTGTCTCGGTAGTTTAAGTGGGTGGAGAACTGGGAGAATACCGGGAGATCCCGAATTCATTTCCTTCAATAATTTTTATTATTAGATACAATCATTACCGATGTACCCATTGGCAAAGGCTTCAAACCTGGAAATTAAACTTAAGAAATTAAACTTAAGAACATTTTAAGTAGAATTAATGCAAATATTTGTAATATTGAAAATAGAAATAAAATATAGTAAAATTATTATTTTTCTTTAAATGACAATTTTGACGATTCCTCCTTTCTCAATGGGAGTTCATTCGAGGATGAATTAAATGAGAAAAATGCCCAAGGACAGTTTAAATGCTTCCTCTATCTTCGAACTATAGTAGCCCCATCCCCCCACCACGAAACCTGAGGGCACTCGACTGTCCCAGGGCTGCTTAAAATGAAAGGAATGGTGATTGCCAAATTTCACAAAAAAGCAGGTACTTGCAATTATTGGATGCTAGAGAAAGTAATGCTTCTGCATCACTTGTAGAAGGATCTCAAGAAACGTTTCCGCTTTCGTGGCTCAGTGAGGAATATTATAGGACATCTAACCATACGTTAACTCGATACAGTCAGTACGTTGAGTATGTGTCTATTTGCGTTGCATGACCAAATCGGAATGTCCGTCGCAAACTTTCCCGTTCGGGCCCAGTGTAGCGCGTGGAGATGGCGGCGGGGCGCGGGGCGTGGAGCGGGAACGTAGCGGGGCGGAAGAGGGGTGGGGCTCGATGAGGGTTACGGATGGGCGCGTTCAGTTGCGATGACGGCACGTGCGGAGCGGGGTTTGCGGGGCGCGTGGCGCGGGGCGCGAGACGCGGAGCACGAGGCGTGGAGCACGGGTGCGGGGCGAGGGGTGCGAGGCGCGAGGCGGGAGCCGAGAGGGCGGGGAGCGCGGAGCGCGGGCGCGGAGCGCGGGCGCGAGACGCCGAGAGCCACGAGACGGCTGCGCAGCACGGGCTGCGGGGCGAGGGGTGCGAGGCGAGGGGTGGGGGCCGAGGGGTGTGAAGCGCGGGGCGTGAAGCGGCGGGGCGCGGGTGCGGAGGCGCGGGTCAGCGGGGCGCGGGGTCACCGAGGCGCCGAGACGCGGACGACGAAGAACGTGGCAGACGGGTGCGCGGCGAGGGGTGCGAGGTGCAGCGGGCGGGGCAGAAGGGGCGGGAGCGCGGGGGCGCGGGGCCACGAACGCGATAGATAGCCTCGCGTCTATCTCCTCCATCTGTAGCGGCCCTCCGCGTTGTCGCTCAGCCCGGTTGAGAGCGGGCTGATAATGAAAGAACCGGGCACATCGATGGGGCGCGAGCGCGATTCGGGGACGGGCGGGGCGGGGTGCAGAAGAGATAGAATGGCGTTGCGAGGCGAGCGGGCAGGGCGTGGGAGCGAGATATAGATGAGAGAGAGGGCGGGACTTCTCACCCATTGCTCCGGGCCAGAAATCGCGGTCCATCCGAAGGAAAGCGCTTTCTGGAACGAGGGAAAATTGTGTTTAATGGGAACGCTTGTTAGTACCCTAAGCAGAGAACGGCTGGGGAAACGCCGGGAGCAGCGATGTTATGAATACATACGAACCCCGAGGCGAAGGGAGATGGCTACAATTGCTTCGCCTGCTTCTAGTATACTTCCTTTCAATGTATTCGTTACTGAGAAGCTTCATTCATAAAAAAAACCCGTTTTCCAATAATCTAACTGAGAAGAATTAAAGAAAACTTTGGAACCAAAAAGTATTATAGTGAAAACTTAAATGAAAGTGAAAATAAAGGACAAGGTAACAAAAAGTTAATTTAAATACCTTTCGCGAGAGAGTAAACAGCAAACGTATCAACAGGTCAAGGTGATTTGAGCACTCTATTATATAGCTCACAGCAGGAATAAAACATTGGCAAGAGTTATTAGTGAACATGTCAAAACCCACCTTGAATTTCCCAATCCTCTAAAAGAACAGCTGTTTTTAAAGGTTCGAAGAGTGTAAGAAGAAACAGCACGAAATGTAGAAGTCCTTGGAAAGAAAAAAAAGGCTGAACGAGTCGACATTAAGCAGGATTCTAGTGGGCATTGACTGGACAGAATTGGAAAATGAAATGGCTTAGTCTAGCTTATACACAAGCAACGCGGACGTAACAACATTCAATCTAGAGACGTGAAAATGAACTGCTTTTTTTGCGAGATGCCGTGAGGGGTTGCGAAGTACATCGATTGACTTTCATGTGCTCCGCGGTCGACGTGCCCACGCGCTGAGTCCTCTTCGCTCACCCTCTGGTCCCCTCTGATCACGCCTCTGGTCACAACCTCTGGTCACCCTCTGGTCACCTCATGGTCACCCTCTGGTCACCCACTGGTCACCCGACTGGTCACCCACTGGTCACCATGCCACTGGTCACGCCACTGCCCCACTGTCACCACTGGCACCCATGGGTCGCCACTGGTCGCCCACCGGTCGCCCACCGGTCGCCACCGGTACACCACCGGTCGCCCACCGCAGTCGCCCACCGTCGCCCGACGTCGCCCACGTCCGCCCACCGGTCCGCCGACCGTCTCGCCCACGGTCCGCCCCGGTCACCCGACTGGTCACCCACTGGTCACCCACTGGTGCACCCATTTGGTCACTCCACTGACCTGTCACCATGTCACCCCTGGTCACCGACTGGTCACCCACTGGTCCACGCCACTGGGTCACCGCATGGTCACCCACTGGTCACCACTGGTCACGCACTGGTCAGCCGCCACTGGTCACCCTCACTGGTCACCCAGTGCACCCTGGTCAATCCACGGTCACCACCTGGTCACCCCACTGGTCCACCCACTGGTCACCCACTTGGTCACCATGGTCACCCACCTGGTCCACCCACGACGCTGGCACCACTGGTCACCGGCACGGCTCACCCACTGGTCACCTACGTCCATATAGTCCCTACTAAGTCACCCTACTAGTACACTACTAGTCACCTACTAGGCCCTACGCACTACTAGTCACCTACTAGTCACCCTACTAGTCCACCTACTGTCACCTTACTCACACTGTCACCTACTAGTCACTACTAGTCACCTACTAGTCACCCTTTACTCAGTCCCGCTAAAAAAAACTAGTTTTTCCCCAACCCCTACCCTAGTCACGCTCACCACCGGTCAGACCGCCCGCGTGTGTTTGGAGGCGGCTCGCGCCGCAGGCGGAACTCCTTCCGATCGATTAATCCAAGCAGCGGCGGCGGCGGCGTGCCGGGTCTGCCTCATTGGCTTGCGGCCACCGGGGACGCCCCAGGCCCGGCCCTCTCACCCGCTGGCGGCGTCCCTCGCGGCCGGGTTAACTTGTTACGTTTTTCGCCCGCGGAGAACGGGCGCTGTGGGAGAAGTGCCACATTTGGCATCGTGACGGCAATATAGCGCCTGATTGCAAAGTTTATCGCCGAGAAGCCGACGGGCAAAACCTGTCTTGTGCGTAGCGTGGCAACTCTGAGTCGACTGCCCGAAAACATGTTGTTTAGCGTGTTAGGAAGAGAAAACTACACTGAATATCGCAGTGCTTTAATCACAATATTGTTTATTCTAGTATTTAACGCTGAAACTTTCTCGTACAGCAAGTCACGTTTTCCGCTTTGGTTCAATTATTCTGTCAGGGGAACACAAGAAAATCTGATAACCCTCATCTTTATGTGTCGTGAGATTAACGCCAGCGAAATCTCTTTTTCTACAACCGAAAGCGTGTAGAGAGCTCAAGAACAGAGCAGGACGGTTACTCAATTGGCACATGAGTCCACAATTAGTGGTTCAGAACATAGTTCTGCTTTATCCTCGCCGAATAAATACTCCGAAAACTATTTTTATACCAATTGCCTTATAAACTGAAACCGTCGTTCTTTTTATTTTTGTCTGGGCAAAACCAAATTGGAGAAGTATTCGTATTTAATTTACAATAGCTAATTGAATGCGTTTGTTCGCTCTCGAAATGAACGTGTAGTATATTAATTTCTATTTTTTCTCTTGAGAGAGAAAGAATATATCCGCATTTTTTTAAGGTAATGACAGTGGGAAAAATCACGATTTTTACTAGCTTAGTGCAATTACTATACTGAGCGTTCATCATCAATTTTGTATGCACTAGTGGTCCACAGTGTGTCTGTGTATTCCATAACCTCTGGGGGACGAGGAGGCCGTGGGCGGCAAGTGGCCCCGCCGCGCTCCGCCAGGCCACGCCCTCGCCACCCGCCACCCGGCTCAAGTCATCAAGCGCCTCCGTGTAGCCGCGACAGCACCGCTCCGCTCAATCGCTCAAGTCGTTCAACGGTCATGGCTGCAGGGGTTCGGCCCATCGCTGGCGCCTGACCCGGCCCCCTGCAGCGCCCGCTGCACGAAATCGCTGCCCGCCCCGCTGCCCGCCCCGCTGCCCGCCCCGCTTGCCGCACCCGCTGCCGCCGCCCCCGCTGCCGCCCCCGCTGCCCCCGCCGCCTTGCCGCCCCGCTGCCCGCCCCCGCTGCCGGCGCCCGCTGCCCGCCCGGGCTCCGCCCACCGGTGCCCGCCCCGCTGCCGCCACCGTTCTTGAAAATGTAGTTCTCTGCATGACAAAGGGTCATCGATGGACTTCTCGCAACATTTAGTGGTCACAGAAGACTAGACAAAACTTAAGAGAAGGAACTATGATAAATAGGCATGTGATACATTAATGTCAAACAATGGCTCTAACTGTTACGAATGCAATCGCATCCAGACCATGGGAAATTTTAACACATGTCCCAGAAACGAATGTTACGAATTAAAGTGATGTTTTTAAGAATAGCGTTGGTTTACAACGTTTATATATATGTTCGCATTTTAATTCGTGAAATCTTTGTACGCTCTGTCGGGATTCACTGTACAGTTAGATATTTCGTGTTTTAACAATTCCCCGGTATCTTCATGGTTTCCAGTATTGTTAACTGCAGAGCAGTGTAAAAATTAGCTTTAATTCAACATTTGAAATTGTGCTTATTCCGATGCGAGTACTTTTAATTCACAACATCATTTAGTTAAAGTTTGTTTTACAAATATTAAAAGGAAAAAGTTATATTTTAAATTAATTTTATCGATGTCAAATGAGACACTTAAGAGAACGTAAACGAAGACATGTTAAACGTAAGAAATCTAAAGACTTTTAGCTCTATTTTATGAAAATAAGGCAGGATAATTTTATCTCAGACAGTAACACCACACTCTGAAATTACTAAAAATGAACTGATTTGTGGTAATCCCCACATCTGAAAACCGTCACATCCCAGCAGGATTCCGCAGGAGCGGAGCGCATCCGCTGGCTTTGAAGTATGCGCTGTAGCGTGGATTCTTGAAGGATGATGAAATACGAGAGCTTATTGCCCCTCGCCGGCGGGTTGACAGCCTTGTGGCATTCGCCTCCCGCTGCGTGACGCAATCGCGGGGCGTGCCGCATAAATAACATACTGGGACCGCCGCCGTTTAAATGGAAGGGGGCTGGGCTCCGGCTGCTGCGGCCGGGGGATTAATCTGGCCGGCGCCTGCGCGGGCGGACGGGGGCGTGGGGGGGGGGCGGGGGGCGGGGGGCGGCCGCTGGCGGCCTCGCTTCGCTTCCCCTCCCGCGTGCCTCAATGGCGCGCCCTGTGCCCAGGGGACGGCGCCGCCGGAAACTGCGCGGGGGGAGGGGGGGCGGGCAGCGGCGGGGGCCGGTGGTAGATGTGACGGAGGGGACCGCGATCCCCGGATCGCTCAGCTTGCTCTAGGGGTGGCCATTAAGGGGATGCGAGCGGGAAAACGGTGATAGTGGCGAATAGACAAAGGAGAGTAAAGGCGCGATGGCTGGGAATTGATTAGAAGCCGGGAAAATTTCATCACTTTATGGTATACACGAATATCCCGCTATGAATATTGTAATGTTTTAACACCTTACCAGAGATAGGGTTCTAACGTAATGTTTTCAATGATTTATTTACTAATTTTTTGCTGTTTTTCCCCCCGAAATCCACAATAGTTGGGAATGTTTTCTTTCATGGAGTTTGCTACTCTTACAGTCCGCTTTCAACTTTTGAACACTTCAGCATTTTTTATACAAAATTAATGAAACGGTTAATTTCTATTGTAGGATGTTAGAGGCTGTGTAAAGTTATTCCAAAATTTATATCATGGGCAATTAGTAGTGAAGGTATTAAATGGCCCAACACGAAAAGATAATTCTCAGTTTTTAGTCGTGTTAGCGAACGGATATTTTGGCCTGCCAAAAGCTCGAACTCCAACTGCAACATAACATAATATCATTTACATGCGACCGGTTATTCCAATTTTCCGCGCCATTCACAGAAAATTTCTTCGAGTACCGTTGTTTTTTGTGAGTTAATTGAACGATAATCTTGTTTGTCTGCTGACGTTCTCTGAGTTGTGGCGGGAGGGGGAAACGGGGCGTGCCATAGGATGGCGCTAGCACAGAAAGAGTGAGAGCGAGGGGAAAATGGAAACGAAGGGAAGAGAAGAGGGAAGGAAGCGATGGAACGTGTGGAAAGAGGTGGGGGCAGACGCCAGTACTACAACTTCGTCCCCTCGTCTGGGTAAAAGGTTTTGGCAATATTTTTACCATAGTTTGCCATGCAGCCTCCAGGGATGGAACTAATAACTAAATAGTATGGTGTTAATTCAATTGTATTTGCTGTTCGTTTTGCTCTTTCATAACCTATATCTATTTTAATATTTTAGTGTAGGAGGGAATATGCTTGAGTGGAATGGTTGAAGTAGGCAACAAACCTAAGTGTTTGTTTCATTTCTCGTGTTATCAAAATTGTAAAGCAATCTCATCACATTACTGAAATTAACAAATCATTAAATAATTTGTTACTTTTCTGTTGTAAATTTGATGTAATGCAAATGTGTTGTAAATGTAATGGAAATCTGAAATTTTTAGAACCCTCTTTAGCGTGAGTTGGTTGCAAGTTGGTGGGGAGTGCAGAGTTTTGGTCGCAGCTTACTGCCTAGACTTGAAGGAATTGAGAAGCTGTTTAAATTTATTGATGTTAAATAATTTTAAAAGTATTTTAGGGTTTTTGGAGGGATTGTGCAGCCGTGCAATTCTAAATACGAGCCGCTACTGATTGATTTCAATCAAGTTCCTCTATTCCCGAATTTTCTTCAATCTTATCGTCTTCTTCTTTCCTCTTTCCTTCTTTTGTGATACATCGTCAGTGTATACTATTCTCCTTGTCCTTTTCTCTCGTTCACTTGAAAGCAAATTAAACATAATACTATGCATTTACAGTTGTTTACTCTGTGTATCTATGCTATATTGCGATCATTGACAATTTTTTAGCAGCAACTTAGAATGACACATTAAAATTGTTTAAAAAGTTAAATATATAAAGCTGAAACGTACGCGAATTAGTTTGCCTCAAAATGAAATTATATCAATATTAAAATAGTAATATGAAATTGGAAAATAAGTAATTTTACTGAGATCAGTGTAATGAATAGTGCAAGAAATCCTGCAACGAGTCGGGATGAGCTTTCATTTCATTCAGTTAATTCCGCCTCTTTTATTGACATTTTGGCGTTAATAAATAAATAATTGTTACCTGTGTGGAATAGAAGTGGACCTGTGTTTGCTGGAGGTTTTATGCAATATGGAATAAAAACGGTAACATGGCGACTAGTGAAAACCCTTTCATTTGGCTGCATTCTTTTGCCTCGTGTTGAGTAATAATAATATTAATGATAATAATGATAATAAATAATAATAATATTAATAATAATAGCAGTAGTAGTAATTATAAAAGAAATAGTAATAATATAAATAGAAACAATAATAATACTAGTAATGATAGTAATGACAGTAATACTAGTAAAATTAGTGGTGAACACTTTGCGTGGGGAACCCATTGGTCTTAATATCTCTCTCTTGATAAATATTAAAACATATAGTTTTACTAATATTCTGTACCAACAAATACATTCAATATATGAATTGTTTACGTTATCAACATTAACTGTAAGTCAACATATAATATAGATTTTATATTGAACATACCTGAAAAAATATTTATGAGAAAACTTCACGTTGACTAGACAGTATTCCTGTTGCGCCCCCCCCCCCCAAGAAAAGTCGAGAGTGTATCTCCGATAGAAATGAAGTGAAGAAACAAACACCTAGGACATATAACATTCAAAAAGACGGTATGTCAATTATTTCCTGCCAAACTGGAGGGAATCCAAGGTGGATATGGATATCCTACTTTCAGAGAATGTTAAATGGTTTGAAAAGACTCTCAAACGTCAATTAATATAAAATTACGTATTTCAAAAACATTAATGTAATGAAAATACGTAAAATTTTGCTTAAATGTGCCATTTCAAATAAAAAAAGTTAATAATTTACTCTAGAAATCCAGTAATAGATCACACAAACGGAACAAAAGTAACACCTACATATGGATGAATGTCATATTTGAAAGAAATCTGATGAGTAATTAGTCAACATTGAAAATAATCTTCCAATAAATTGTAGATGTTAGATAGAATGCGCAGGTTGGAGTTAATGCTTATGAATTTGTAAAGCTCACTAGAAATAGAATAAACCGCCTTCAAACAATATTTTTGTGTTTAAAATTTTCGAAATTATAAAAGAAATAATCTTCGCTTATAAATATCAACAATGGTCGAATATTCATATTATTCTTAGTCTACACTTTTTTAAATACCAAGAGTTCTAATTCAGTTACAATACGCCACACTTTCGCCATCGGGGCCTGTTCTTCGTTCTCTTTCAACCATTCAATACAGAGATAAGCCTGAATTTTCTCTCAATAATCTTCAATGTAATTTTATATAAATATTAAATTTTCTCCTCCAGCAGACTTTGCCGTATTGATGGCAGCCCTTGACGATTGATTCAATAACACAGAGACATTAAAAGTTAAAAGATGTATCATGAAAATTATTTATACTCGCTTCTTTGACTCAGAGAGATTGAAGCTGCAGTGCTTTGAGAACGGAGATAAAACCTTGTCGACGCCTTTGAGCACCAGCCATGATGTGAGGGATGGAGGTGTTCGATGTGTGATGTGTGTGTGTTTCTGTGCGTATGAGTCCGCGGAATCTGAGACGCACGGCACGCCGCGGAGCTTTCGCCACGCTTTGCACGCCCTCTGCCCTTCTGAGGGATCTGCTCACAAATAATACAAAGGCAAATCCTTCTCTCCACCGTTGGCGAAGGTGCCGCGCTTTTCCGCGCGCTGGCCTCGGGAACCACGCGCCCTCCTCCCACTCCATCTCCACAGGCTTTTTCCCGCCCTTCTCCGCCCTTTTCCGCCCTCCTCCGCCCTCC
>BOPP01000055.1:5874974-5886865 GCA_017312745.1 Gryllus bimaculatus
GCCCTCGTCCTCAGTCGCGCCCCCGCCCTCGCTCCAGCCCCGGCTCCGCCCTCGCCCCCGCGCCCCAGCCATTGCTCCATCCCCTGCTACCGCCCTCGCCCCGATGGTCCCTGCTGTCGCCCTCACCGACCACTCCGTCGCAGCTGATCGTGCTTTGCTCTCGTGGCAAGGCTGGAGTGTTTTTCCTCACGCACAGCAGGACGGCGGTGAGTAAAGGTGGGGAAAGCCAGAGGCCAGAGATGCGTCTGCCAGTACAGTCGTGCGTTGGGGGTAGAAGCAGGCTGTCACTGCAATGGAACGGACTCAGCGGCTGCTAGGGACGGAGAAGGGGGAGATGGTTGTACTGCAAAGGACATCTGCCGGACACGACTCGAGTTTAAACTGTGGATTAAGATCGACGATGAAGACAATGTTTAGAGAACGTATTTTGTGAATGGAACTGATTTAATTTAAAAGCTTTTGTTAAGAACTTCCTGAAGTACCCTACGTTTCCCATGTATTTATTCACTATCAAATATTTTAAAGGAAACGAAATGACTTCTGTGTATGATACATCCCTGCCCTACGTGATCACTGTTGCTGTGAGAACTCATGCACCTTCGTTGCTGTGGCATCTGTAACAGATGTATTGTTGCATGCAGATGGTAAACATTTTGGAACAATTTTCATGTTTCATTACTCAAAGCCTAATAGCGATCTTGAAATAAAAGACTCTAAAGTATTTCCCGATCGATCTAAATGACCGTAATGCACTGCGAGTTTGAAACTGATATTTTAATTTTTGGAGGTTCTTAACAAAAAGGCACAACGTTTACAATATTTTTTCAGAAATGACTACAAATTTTTGCATTAAACTTTGTTCTCGGATCCCGCAATAAAAGCTTACAAATTGACGCAGGTGTCTGATTTTTTGAAACTGCAAAATATAAATTATAATGAAATGTATAATTCTATACAGATCTCCAAATATAATCATGTACAACTAATCGAAAATATATGTAGTTTTTGCATTATTTGGTTGAAATATAGACAATTTTTTAGCACTTTCTCCTCAAAAGCGCCCTCAAAATATTTTCTTTAAAATTTTCCTCTCAATTTGCAACGGACGGTAAAAACTTTGGTGCCATTTCCGTTTTCGGCGAAATCTCTGTTAAAGTCATTTGACCCGTATGGGTAGTGCGTGTTTTTATCGCGGGAAGGGGTAGTAATTATAATCCGCTGGACGACGAGATCCGGGGCGGAACTGGCGGTTTTTTCTCGCAGCCAGGTATCTCCTACCAACCGACACCAGCTTTAAGCTCCTAACTGTTCTCCTGACATGTGTGGAAGTTTAGTGCATGAAAATGTACGGGAAAATAAGCAGAAGACAAGAAAGCGCAAGGAAAGATTGCGCGCAGTCCGTGGTTCTTTTGTTACGGTATTCGCTTGGTGATATCTACTTATGTACCTAGTGCCGAAAATTGTCTTTGAGACTCTAACCGTAGAACGTCCTGGTCAGAGGTACTGCAGTGACATCAATAGTTGCTCTGATATCAGAGTAGTGCAGAGTTCATACCTACGCCGGTGCAAAGTGTCTGTATTTTTAAAAATTGCAAAAAAAAATAACATTGCGAAAGTACATTATTGGTAGAGATTTTCTTAAACGGAATCATTTCGAAAATATCACATTTTAAGAAAGAGCATATGCCTTTTTTAAAAAAAACGACGAGTTTTTGGTCATTTTTAGTTCATTTAAGACAATTAATAAAAAAAACTCAAAAACTACTCGATTTTTTTCTGAAAGTATTTGATAAGTGATTTAAAATTTTATCAGGTCCCATTTTCGATGATTTTTCTGAATTTTGATAAACTGCGCAAAGTTACAAAAAATCCAAGAAAGTATGTGATGTACCGCCACTAGTTTCCATTACTTTCGGTGCGTCCAGCATAATCAGCCTAATTATCACAGTACCTGCCTGATCCCCGTGTTCAGCATTCCTCTTTATTTCAAACCCTAAGTTCATGACTTTTATAAACATTTATATACCCAAGTAGCCCGCTCAAGAAACAGTATTGGTGCGTTGACGACTATCGTAGAATGTTGAAGATAATGAAACGCGGAAAACAACTTTTCGAGTACCGTCAATTTTCATTTACTTAAGGTCGTTCTTACACTACACAGTGGTTAAATTTTGAAGCTTCAATTCAATGAATTTTACAATGAGTTGCTGCAATGGGAAGGTACAATCAGAGAGCCACTTATCTCACGACCAATACCAGAACATAAATTTAGAAAAACATTGTTGAACATTACATGATATTCAAAAATTGCTGTTCTGTTGCCACACGCAGACAATTGAGCGCCGTGTCAGACTTGTCACGAAGGATTCACAATCAGTCTGCGGATATTATACAATATAATCTTAGGAAATTTGTTCGCGAAGATCGAGAAAGTTCATGGGGTTTTTGAAACCAAACGTATATATTCCATGCTATTCGTTATGTTCTCGATTAATAATTCACTACGCTTGGCCCCGAGGAACATCAACACATGAATATTTTTTGTTACTCTTTTGCCGTCAATTATGATTATAGGTGATCACGGACAGCAAATTGCTTGTTTTACATACCAATAACTATAGAATCGCGCTGTTGCGTTACGACGGTACTTGAACCGCCGAGCCGCGTGCCCCATGCCCAATTTCTCGTCCACTGCGGGCGATAGCATTCGAGCAGCGCCCCGCACGCGGCCGCGTGTCTCGTTGCGCGCGCGCCAATCAATGCGCCGTGCGCTCCGAAGTCTTCCTCGCTCCGCGACTCCCTCGCGGTTTTATTGGACAACTTGGCAGAGGTCTCTTCCGGGCCCCATCCAGCGGCTCCGACCGGCTCCGTTCGCCACACGAGCGGCAGCTCGCGACGTTCCGTGGCGATTGGGGCGACACGGCGCGGGCCATGCAGCGGCGGCCGTGCGGGAGCGGGGCGGGCGCAGCGGGACACGGAGCGGCCCAGGAGCGCATTTCCGCATTTCAGCGATCGACTGCGCCGCGGGGAGGGGAGTGCTCAGGGCAATAATTGGCAGCGGTAATTACCTCAAGAGCGGTTGCCTCCCCTGGGGTTCCCCGCCCCGCCCCCGCCTCACCCCGCCCCCGCCCCGCCACGGGCATCGCCCACTGTCCTCTGGCCCCGCGCCGCCCCCCGTTGCCCGCACCAGCCCATCCCCGCCCCGTCAACCCTTCCTACCCGCCCTCGTCCCCTTCAGCCTGAGCCATCCTGCGTTTTCCTCAGCCGTCGTGCTGCCGTTCTTTCTAGGCTACTTCGCATCTCCGCGTACCATCTTGTTTTCCGTTCCTTTCCATCTCCCACGTCTTGTCCCGTCGCCCTTCGTTCTCCCACCCACGTGCCCCCGCCACCTCCGTTCCGCACTCGGCCCTTCTCCGCCCGCCAATCGCTCTTCACAGCAGTGCTTCCCCCTGCGCGGCCCGCCCACCCCCGCTCCCCGGCCCGCCCGCTTCTCTCATTAATTAATCGTCGGGCCCGGCGGCCGCGCAGCATGCTGCTGGCGACGCCCCTTCCCGCCTCTCCGCCCCGCCCCCCCACCACCGCCCGCCGTGCCGCGGCCCCGCCGCGCCGCCGCCGCCGCCGCCGCCGCCTCGCGCCAGCAACTGCTGCTTCCACCCTCGTTAACTTCGCGAAAACAGCAAGAAATTAAATAACGCCCTTTTACTTTCTTGGTACACGCTGCTCGAAAAGTTTAATATTCGCTAAAAATTGTGCTAGCGCCGAGTATGAAGTGTACGAACCGTGAAACCCGAAAACGTCAAATCCCGACTTGTGATGAATATTTATGATAGTTTTAGATAAACAAACATGATTGCGAAACATTTTATAGGGAAACGAAATTTAACATTCAGTTCTTTAGAACTTTGCACAAAATACAATCTCTTTAAACAAGAACTGCCAAGAAACCACATATAATTTCTGTCTATTTGTAACGTATTTTTTCAAGCAAGCACATCTGTAGTGACGACTATTCGATATGAATTTGCTCATGCGCCACTTTATTATTCAATGAACGGTAAAAGGGTTGTTAGTCGACAAAATGAAAATTAATGTCTATTCTATCTGCTTTTGTCAATATACTCTAGGGGAAATAATCTAATAAAACAACGTAAAACGCCCCTCATAGGTACACTTAAGGTTTTTTCACCGAAAACTTAGTGGTACTGGAAAGTAATATTATATGAAGTATACAATAGTGGTGATTAAACAGCAAACATTTTACAGCACACAGTAATTTGTGATTTCAATTTAAAAAATAAAAATGCTCCAATTTTTTCTTTAATTTTGTTTCTTCCGTAGAGTAAAGGATGCTTAACAATTGCGCAGGTTTCCTTGTCGTCTCTTTCTGAATTTTCATAAATTGCAACAGTTAAAAGTATTGCGGGAAAGTGAGTGGTATTGTAGCACCGCTAGTTTTGTTATCAGTGCCCGACAATATGAATTGTTTCTCTCGAAAAGCCGCTAATACCCGCCGCGGCTTTACAATACATTCTCTATTGTGAAAGTACAACAACGCGAAGAAAAAGCAAGGTTTTAACATCGACGTGACAGTCCTTTTTACATGGGAAATCATATGGTAAATAGTGATTAAAATGCGAAATAAGTGGTTTCCGTCCTTCACTTTCACCTTCACCCTCTCCGTCCTTCTCTTATGTTATTCTTCTATTTCTTCTTTTCTGTCTTTCATGGTTTTTCAGATACATAATATCGAATTCTGGTAACTTGTCTTCTAATATTAACTATAATTTACTTGTCCATAGCATGTCCTCATTTCTGAATAAGAATCAGTTCTACCTAGGATGTTTATTTGCTGTCAATAGGTGAGAAAGTTACGATCGTCATTAGATTTAATTTCTATTCGTAAAGATGCTTTATCTTAATTTAACAAACGTACGTCTCGGCGTATGAATTACCTCGCGTTTCTTGGTTGCTTTTTGTGTGAACAATATTGGGGAGATATTCCTGCTCCACTATTTCTAACGTTTGTAACTGCAACCTATTTCGCTTGGGTGCTGCCAGTAAACGTGTTTTACTGTTTAACTAACTGGAAGTTCGTTCTCCAATCTGAAGCACCAGACCACCAGACATTTACGACTATAATGAAAACATTAGATTCATAGGTTTACTGCTTCAGAAATATTCATCGTATTTCACCACAATATCAGGCAAGCCTTCTTCCAATCTCTGCGGATGTTTTAATTCTGAAGATGATGGACCAGCCCAACAGCTTCTTGCTCATAAGCTCCCTAAATTGGAGGCCGTTAGTGGACACAAGGGGTGGAAAGTTTAGGTTGCCTGTTTTAAAGTATACTTTAGTGCAGAGAGTTCCACAAGTTATGGTAACAAACTGCAAATTTTAAAAATTGTGAATTTTGATATACTTATAACAGATTCTACTTATAATGACTTAGTTGTTAATTTATTGTCCTCAAAATTACAGCCTTTCAATTTTGGATCATCATCATTGTCTTTTAAATACATTGTGAAAAAAAATTTAGTAAACTTAGTTTTCTCCACATTACTCTGTCTAATACTATTTTGTTAATCTACGCGTCACTCTCTCCTTTTTTATAACCGTGCCTTTTCGTACTGGTGATCAAAGTTTCGCCGCGTAGATTTAAATTTATTCACCATCGCAAGTCACACTTCGCTTGGGGCCACAGCCGCTCCCAGTGGAGTTCCGTGACTCTCAGCGAACGGATACACCGCCAATGGGTCGAGTAGTTATCACTCAACTCACGCCGTCCACCCCAACTCTGTAACTAGCCCGGCAGCTCGCGAACGCATATCAGTAGCGTCCCGGCATCGCGACCATAGGTTTATTGGGAACGTGTGGTTAGCACGAAGGCATCCCTACGTTGTATTCTGGTCTTCTCAACCCGAGAAATGGGTTTTCTCATCGTCACACAGCAACATATACTGGAACATTGCTAGGAAAACAAACACTACACTCTTGCCCGATAGGGAATCGAACCCGGCATCGCGTCATGGAAAGCGAGCACTCTGACCAATGTGTTAAACTGTGAGGAATCGTTTACCCAGACCAGTAGCGCCAAATATAATATTTGAGCATTATATTTTTTGGGCAGTTTTCTTTAGTGCATCAGTCTTACTATTTCTTCCTGAAGTACCAATACTGAACAATAAACAGTGAATCAGCCTCGACAGGCCTGGGACTCTTCAGAGCCGTAGCATAATCAATACAGTTCTTGTACAACCCAGAAAGCACCCACGGAGATAATCCACACATCAGGATGGAACCCAAACCTCGGGCCTCTGCAGTGTGGAACTTCAGCACCGCAATACGTGTTTCAACATGCAATTTTAAGACGGTAGAATACATGAAGGTCCAAATGTAGAACACCTTGACTTGCCCGCAGGAGTTCTCCATCATATTATTCATGCAGTGACTTCAGATTTCCTACAGATGTGAAATAGTGTTCGCATACTGGAACATCGCTAAAAGAGGCCATGCAAACAGTCATCTAAAAGAACAACCTTATAAGAAGCCCACTAAAGACGTAGTTTTGAATAAAACTGTGCCAGTTTCTAACAAATAGTCATCTCTTGAAAAAATCTGAAGGACCATAGTAGTAGGTTTTCATTCTTCAAAATACTCTTGTACAAGAAACATATTTTTCTACCAATAATTATATTTTAAATAAAATCGATTCTAATCTAGAGACAACTCCCTCGATATGAAATATTACCAATTGCTCTAACTTCACAATTAATTTTTCAGAAAGAAAATCTAAACCATTTATGTTATAATATTTGTTTTTTACTTGTTTGTACTTAATGTTACGGAATATTTAATTAATGAAGTAAAAGGTACAATGAATGTAACATTATTTCAAATGTTTTCATTTAGTACTTTTAAAATATAAGTTTCAAAGCCGTAGAGAAAGCATAGCCTTCTACTCGCAAGAACGGCTGTTATTCACACGTAGAAATTCGCCCCTAAGTCCATCGTTTCGTCAACATCAACTGGTGAATAATAGCTATCATTCTATGCTCTTTGAAGAATATACTATTAGCAGTCATTTATTACACTCATCCTTTCAAAACCTGTATCCTAGCATAGGCCTCGAAGGGCAAGCGTTTCTAACCTTGAGTGCTGTGGTTGTTTTCCTGTGCCACGTACGCGCGCGAATTTTCCTGCCCGTTGATTTGCAAGTTGTGTCCAGGGGAGCGGCCAGCTGCGGCTGGTGACGGAGCCTCTTGAGAACGCAGCCGCTGCGTGGGCGGGCGCGTGGGCGTGAACGCAAGACAATGGCGGCGGAGGGCCCGAGGGGCACGCGCCAGCGGCCCGCATGGCGGAGCTGAGCGGCGCCGGCGCGGGGCGGCGCGGAGCGAGGCACATTGTTTCTGCAAAGGCGCCCAAAGCGCGTTTCATCACGTGGGCTGCGCCGCCGCCCCCCGGCCGGCCACGCGCTTGCGTGCGCTGTTCGTTTGTCCTCCTGCCCCCCGGAGCGCTCGGAAAAGGTGGCGCCTACCGCACAGCTGCTACGCGATTTGCGGCCCCGTCCTGCCCGTCCTCGCTCCCGGTCCCTCGGGGCCCCGTCCTCGCCCCGTCCTCTGCACGCCGTCCCCGCACCCGTCCCCGCACCCGTCCTCGGCCCTGGACCCTCGCCACGGCCCCTTGCCCCTTTCGCCCCCGCCCCTCGCCCCCGCCCTCGCCCCCGCCCACGCCTCGCCCTCGCCCCGCCCTCGCCCCGCCCTCGCCCCCGCCCCGCCCTCGCCCTCTCTCTCGCCTCCGCCCTCGCTTCACTTTCACCTACTGTCTTCGTCCATCTCTCACGTCCTCCTCCTCTGTCCACACTGCTTCTCGCCTTTCTGCCCCCCCCCCATTCCCGTCCGTCCACATCTCCTCTCATCCTTGTGGTCGCCGGCAGCCATCCGATCTCCGTCTCTGCCGCCCCGCCGCTCCACCCGCCCTCGCAGAGAGGCGTCGCCTGTTCAAAGAAGACGCGCGATCTCTGTAATGGAGCGGCGCCTCGCGCGCGCGCTTTGGGGCATTCGCGGAAATAATTGTGGCGCGGCCCCGCCCCCTCGGCCCCGTCGGCCGGCGCGCCGTTATGATACCGAAGGCCCCGCCCTTTGATTAGGCGACGAGGGCGTCACGAGGGCCGTCCCCCTCCAAGTGTGGAAGAAAGGAGGCAAGGAGGAGGAAATTGAGAGAAAAGAAGTCCCACTCAACCGCTGGACCCGCGCGAGCAGGAGGTGAACAGGCCAGGACACGCGGGTGCGGGGCGGGCAACTACTAATCGTATTGAGCAAACAAAGAGTAAACGGTGTTCAATACGATAGAAAGGCCGCTTATGGCTATGTGCGTAACACACCGCCCTCTGGCGAGGTATCCCGATAATGCAACTGGCCGGAGAGGAGAAGAACGAAGGTGACGGGGAGGAAAACGTTGGCAAAGTCCAAAGCTCGAAGCGGCATGGAAAGGAGGTGGCTTGCTTCAAGAGCAATTGAGGCCGTGCGCATCGCGTGAACACGGTGGGAAACGCGAGAGAATAAACAGCCCCCTGACGGGGAAAGAGCGATTTTGGAAACGGGTACGGACACGCTCTTGAGCAATACGGACCACTGGTTCGACTCGTACTATAGTAAAGGAGGAGCAACAGAGGAGTGGAGGGTGACCATTAAAATAAGAGTTGAATTGAAAATAGATTGCATGTGGAGGGCGAGCTTTTTCAAATGGAAAGAAAATGGGGAGTTACGATTAATATGGCAATTGTGCATACTTAACTCTAGAATGTCGTAAATTGAGAAATTGACTGGTTTGACAAAGATACAGATTTACAACACGATATTCAGTGATTGACTGATATACGCCAGAATGCTGGAGATGCCCATGTAGATAAAGAAAGAATTGACGAAACTGAAAAGAAGGAAAGAGTTTGTTAGAAAGTTGGGGAGGAAAGAGTTGAAGTGAATTTAACTTTATTTACGAGACATTATCTTCGTTCGGTTTCTACTGTAACGTAAGAGGACGTTTACAAAGAAAAATCGGAAGGAGATGTAGAGAGGAACTGCGTTTTGGCACGATCTTCTTTTCTCCTCTCTTCTCCTTACAGTACACATCCGTTTTCCTTTCCTGCAAGGGTTTTTCTCCTGTTTCTTCTCGTCTGCGTCACATTCTCCCACTGCTTTTTCTGCTTTTCCTCTCTACATCTCCTTCCGATATTTCTTTGTATACGTCCTCTTACGTTACAGTAGAAACTGAACAAAGATGGGTGTGGTGCAAGCCGGCGACAAGTGTGTGTGGTTTCTTCGTGGGAGACCACAGACAAATCTTGGGATTTGTTATTTTGGACTCCCGCTGTTATCACGTACTCTCTAACAGCAAATACGGATTTAGAAACTTGGTTTTCTCAGCTTCCTCAAATGAGGGCCACAACAAATAAATTGACAAGTGTGTAGGTGAAGATATTGCGAGGCACGACAAACGAACGAGATCCCTGCCAGCATCCCACGCGCCACGAGAGGCTTCTGGACCACAGCGTGTGGCCTCTGTCTCTTGCGCACACGCCCACGCATCAGCGTTCCAACCGAGTTGGGCGACGCGACCTCGCCGCTACCACACGAAAAGGGCACGCACCTCCCTCTGCGATTCCAACAGCTCTGGATTGCGTGTACAGAATTGCACTCCAGGCACAAAATGATTCTTGGCCGGTGGTAATAAAGTCGCCGCAGCTGGAGTCTTTTCATGCGGAAAAAAAACATCTCAACAATTTCTCCTCCGCCGGGCGCCGAGCGTGCGGTCCGCCTGCGAGCGACGCCGGGCGCCGTGTGGGCGGCATCCAGTGCTATCTCCGACGCCGCTCACCTCGAGTGCCTTCGTCTCGAAGCTCGCACCCGAGCTCGGTACACGAGTAACGAGACAGCGGAGCGCTGCTGGATGGATGAAGTCCCCTTTCGCTCTGTGCCGCCTTGCGGTGCCGGCGACGTGGCGTCGCATCAGCTAATGAGCGGGCGGGGTTTTTCATGGGAGACAGACAAATCTCTGGGTTTTCCTTTTCAGAGTATGCTGGCTTTAGATGTTCGTTGCTTCTTAGGCGGACTACGTAACTAGCTTGTATTTGTCATTCCCGTTCTGATCACCTAATCTCTAACCGCGAATACGGATTTGTGTGCCACCTGAATGGCATTTCAATGGATGCACCTTTTTTTAACAACGTAAATTGGCATAAACGCAAGGATGAACAAATATGGTTAAGTGTATGTGAATGGGGTGCATGCATTAATTAGTGAGGGAATAAATATATTACTGACTGCCTGAAATAATGACTAATAAATGAACGATCTAGTGAACGAATAAACGAACAATCAACTCTTTTGTTTCTATTTATTGGCATAATTCTGACAGTCACTGACAATGTAGAGAATATTATTGTTCGCACGTTGTAATTAAGACTTCAAATTGTCTGCCCATATTTCCTCTTCAGTTCAGCGTCGTGCAATGTGAATAGACACCTACCATCCTGAAATGACGAACACGACAAATGAATTGACAAGTGCGTGGGTGAAGGCATTGAGACGCACGACAAACGTACGAGATCCCTGGCTGCATCCCACGTGCCCCGAAAGGCTGCTGGACCACAGCGTGTGGCTTTTGTCCCGCGCGATCCACACACCCACGCATAGGCGTTCCAACCGTTGTGAGCTGTGCGACCGCGCCGGGACAAGCAGCACAAAGGGCACGCACCCCCGGGGCTCAATTCTATATTCGTGGTTTGCAATGGTATGCAGCCTCCGGCCGTGTGAGAGATGTCTATGGATTTCTGGTGTGGTCGACTCACCGTCGTTGAACTATGTGGCTGTCGTAGGAACCCTTAATTATCAGTTTTTCAAGGAGATATTTCATGAACCCAGCAATTGTTAATGAATTAAATGTGCGTGATCTGGGTTGTCCGGGTGACGCCGCGTCGAAGCCGACGCTGTGTTGCCGACGTTTTGAGCCTCAGCTCTGAGGAAGACCACGACAAGATGGTCGAAACGTCGGCAACACAGCCTTCGACGCGGCGTCACCCGGACAGCCCAGATCACGCACATGACTCTGGCCGCGGAAGCCTACGACTTCGAGGAATTGAATGGTTGAATACAGATAAACTGATTTGTTAGAATGCTTATGAAGCGAAAGCCATAGGCGTGTGTTGCAACACTTCTTTGGAATCTCTGACGCACTGTCGTTTGAGTGGTAGTTTACCATATTCATCTCGGTTCGGATGTAATTGAATGGTTTATTTCAGAAATGAGATTGGTGTAATATTTTTATTCGAAAAAATGGTAAACATTTATATTACTTTCCGCAAAGAAATTAAAAATCAGGGATCATCCCGGCACTCACCCCATCTCTTTCAGCCTCAACTAGTTTTATCCTCATCCAACCTCAAACAGTCTCACTCTGCTTTCTGCAGTCTCACATAGTTTGACCCCATATTACCCATCTTCACCACGCCTTCCTCTGCCTCAGTCAGGTTCAGCGAGCTTCACCCAGCTTCATCTGCTCTCACCCAGCGTCATGTAGTCTAACACAGCCTCAACCAGCCCAACCCACCCCCCACCACAGCCACCCAACCTCACCTCCCCTCATCCAGCCACACCCACCTTCATCCTGTCACCAATCCTATTCTAGCATCTGCCAGACTCACTGCGCCTTTTCTCCGTTACTCTACCCGTCACAGGCCGATGCAGCGCGACTGGCCTGCTTGGTTGAGCGCATCTGCTGAATTGAGCAGCGTTTAAGACAAGTGCCGGAGCCCAGATGTCGCCGCCGCCACCCAATCGATGTGATGGCAAGATGATAGCGAGTCCAGGTCCGCGTGCGGGGGGAGAGGGGACGG
>BOPP01000055.1:5886890-5896983 GCA_017312745.1 Gryllus bimaculatus
GGGGGGGAGGCGGGGGAGGGGCGGGCGGGATCACGAAAGCGCGAGAAGCCCGGTCTCGCAGTGTGGAACAGAGGAGAGGGCACGCTCCTGAAGAGATGGACGATAGACAGTAGGAGGTTGAGTCGGCCATAAGTGTACTCGGCCATGATATGGTTGGCGTGGGGCCCGAGAGAGAGGGCGAGGGCGGGGGCAATCCGCGGGGCGGCGCTGCGACGAATCGTGAGTTCGCGGCGCGGGGGCTATGTCTGCACAGGGGAGCGCCTCCTCGGCGCCCGTTGCCACAGTTGCGGGTTGCCGCCCCTAGCGTTCGGTTGGCGCGCGCGCCTTGCGCCGGCGGTACAGCGCCCGACCCGTCGGCCTCTGACGCGCTCTGCGCGGGCCTTCCCGCCCGAGCTGCCTAATTACTGTTCAGCGCGAAGACAAAGGAGGCGTCGCGGGCACCCAATGCACTTGCCCATATGGCGATCCCTCTTGTATGATCTTAGTGCCTTGATGCGATGGATTATGTCATAGTATCAGATCGAATGTTCCGTCACGGTGTGCTCCTCAGGCTCCGTTTTTAGTTGAATGATTGCCACTGGGCATTGGTGGATGCGGTAGGATTGTAGTGCTACATATACGGTCGTTCTTTGTTTTTTTTGACACTGTTTTTATGGTAATTTTCCCACCATTGGTTGGTGGGTCAAGAAATATTGAGTTCAGTTTTGAAACGTATCTTAGTTTGCAGCGAGTTGGGGGAGGTGCCCATTTGGCTGTTCAGCATCTGAATTACAAAACTGAGAACCAACTCCGACAGGAAAGTCTTTCGAGGGTCAATCAGTGGAAGGCGCGTGCTCATGAACCAAAGGGATCTCGTATAGCGGTGTAATGATTTGTGAAGCGCGGAAACGGCGTGTACTGTGATTACCCGCCGAGCGTCTGCTTCTTACCACGGCGCTTGAAGTCGAGGTAAATGGGCGCAGCGAATATTGGGGTGGTTACGTTTCGCGGTGAGCCTCCTGTGGCGGGGCCGCTCGGCCGGTCGGCGGTGGGTTTTATGCTACGCGGGCGCCTTTGTTGGCCCGCGGGGCGTCCCTCATCGTTAAGGCCGATACTTCACGTTGTGTGATGGCACTGGGTTGTTTAGTAGCTAGGTGGTCCGAATTGGGCGCATACACGCCCCGGGTCCGTCCACTCACCGGCGTGGCCTCCAAGCAGTCGAGCCGAGCGGTAGACGTGTGTGAGCAGGCGTGGTCGATGAGGGCGAGCCCTTCCTCTGAGCGTCTTGGACTCACTCTTCCTGATCCTTTACTTCTTCCGGGACTGTCAGCGGTTGTGATATTGACATCGGCGTATAGACGGACTCTGCCATCTGCCTCTGTGCGAAGATGGCTGTTCGAACCGGATTATGGGGATGGTTACTCCTTAGTCGCGGAATTCATGTGCCCTGCGAGGCCTGTGCGCATGCTTGTTGTTCGAGAGGGCACTGTTCTCTGTCTCTGAATCAGTACCAGTGAGCGTGCTGGCAGGAGGCAACATGTTCGGTGGCTGTGCTTCACCGAGACACTGTTCTGAGTGCGCCGGTGCGCTCGTCGGCTGCTACTTAGTGCTGGGACTCGCTTTGCATATCCATCATTCACCTTGTCTTGGGCCCGCCGCTTTTGCGCATTCTCTGGTATGGCTACACCGTCGCTGGCCTCCGGCTGGTTCGCCTTCGTCTCTCCTCTTGTCAACGCATGGTAGCTACTCAGTCGGCGTGGAGGGTGCCCCTTTACCAGATCAGCGTGCATTGACTATGTGCCTGTGCGGCGCGTTTTCCATTGGCACGCCATTGGTGCTATCCCACTAGTTCTTGGACTTTTCTGTGCGCAATCTTACTTCCTCGGCACTGTCGTACTTGCGACCATTGCCTGGTTTGCCCCCCCGCTTTACCACGACACTTTAGTTGCTTGGACTGTATACGCCACAGAATGCCTGGAGCATGCCAATGTCGATCAGCGCTTGTGCACAGACCCTGCCACGAAGATCGCAGTTTTTGTTCAGCTGTCTATTAGTTGAGGCGGGTCTGCAGTTTGTAACGTGATCATTTTAATCTTCTTTTCCTTGAGGTTTGACAGAAGCATTATCTGCTTGGTTGTTTTTAACTGTACGTAGCAGGCGTTTACCAAAAAGAAATGACAGGAGATGTAGCGAGGAAATGCGTTTTGGCACGAATTTTCTTTTCTCTTTTCTCTTCGTTAATCCGTTTTTCTTTCCTGAAGGGTTTTTTCTCCCTGTTTTTCTTCGTCTGCGTACACATTCTCCCTGCTTTTTTTGCTTTTTCCTCTCTACATGCCCTTCAGATTTCTTTGTCTAACGTCGCTTTAGTACAGTAGAATAATTGGAATTATCTAGATGGGTTTGTGGTTCGGTCATCATGCGGAAATGCGACAGTGTGTGTGAGTTATCGTTCGTATTGGGAGATGACCAGTGAAAGGTTATCAGAATAACCAACAAACAATATTATCACTTAGGGATTTGTAATTTTGGTGGGCATACTTACCAGTACTAGCTGTTATTCAAACGTTACTACTGCCTATACCAGCATAGATTTAGAACCTTGATGTGTATGATTTTATATGTAGGTTTTCATAATGGGGCCAACACAATATCAATATGTGAGCATGTCGTTGTAGGTGACGGATTTGCGGGAGGCACGACAAAGACGAGATCTGCGGGTCGAAGTGCCTGTGCACACGAGCGAGAGGGAAGTTATGGGGGAGGCTGCACAGCGGGTGGTGCTGTGTGTTGGCGCCCACGCCTAGCATCTTCGGTTCCACACCGCGTCTGGCTGAGTAGGACGCGAACCGCGCTGGCTGTTCGGCGGGCGCCAACTCATGGACACAGAGCCTTCTTGGTTTGGCGAAAACGCCTATGGGATTGGCGGTGTACAGGATTGGCACTCCCAGGCGGAAACTTGATTTCTTCTGCGGTGTATAAAGGGGTGGGGGTGTACTCCTACTCTTTCATGCGAAAAAAACATCTCAGAATTTTCTCCGCCGGGGCCTCCGAGCTGCAGCGTCCCGCATCTTGCGGAGCGGGTCGCCGGGCGCCGTGTTGGGCGGCACTCCAGTGCTTCTCCGGAGCCGTCTGCACGCAAGGCTCGGAGTGCCTTGTCTGAATTTGCTACGCGAAAGAGGGACGTTCGGTGAAAACAGGGACGAGTGAAGGAGTATCGTGGAGCCGCGCTGCTGTTAGGGATGGATGAAGGTGAATCTTTCGGCATCTTGCGTGGGTGCGGGCCTTGCGGTGCGCTGGGCGAACGTGGGTCGATGACTGATATTGATGTGGGGCGGGGGTGTTACTATTGGTGGTAAAGAACGAGGACATCTATATTCTGGGTTTTCCTTTTCAGAGTATGCTTGGGGCTTTAAGTGTTCGTTGTTCTTAGGCGGAACTACGTAGCTAGGCTTGTATTTGTATTCCCGTTTTCTGATACTAATCTTACGCGAATACGGATTTGTTGTGCAATGAATCAGGATTTCAATGGATGCACTTTTTTTAACAACGATAATTGGCACTATAGCAGGGATGAACATTGGGTGATTGTGTATGTGAATGGGGGCATATTAATATAGTTGAAGAAGAATAAAAATAATTATATGTAAATGATGCCTGATAAATATGATAGATGAAAGATAGGATTATAGTGATGGCGAATGAATAACTCGAAATCTCTACGTTTGGTTTTCTATTTATTCGGGTGATAATTCTGCGTCTACTAATGTGATCAGATAGTATCGAGATAACTTGGGTTTCGGACAAATCGTTGTACAAATTAACAGAACTTGTGAATAGTTCTGTTGGGCCCCATTAAATTAGCTATGTTCAGTGACGAGTTCAACGTCGTGCAATGTGGAATAGGGAACTCGAGTACCAATTTTTCATGACGAAATGCTACACATGAACTAAGCACTATGCCGCGACCGCTACACATGCTAAGTGGCATTGCCAAAGTGCGTGGTGAAAGGCTTGACGACGGCACGACAAACGTCCGAAGTCCTGGCTGATCCCGTGCGAAAGGCTGTGGCCACCGGTGTGGTTTTGTCCCGGCGGTCCACCAAGAAGATGATGTAAAGGTGTGTGGTTGCATTGTATATGAAGATATTCCACTCGTACATTTAAGATTGTTACAACCACACGTTGTTAGAGTGAATCCATTATGGTCATCGGTGAAATAGCAGATTCATAATCAAGGGTTCATCGTAATCTATTATCTCATTATTATGAGGGCAGTCCATAATTCTTCTACTTATCTCAGTAGGGTTTCTGCACATGCGCATATTGGCAGCACAGTTGCAAGGGGAGTTTCTGATCGTTTCGTGCAGAGTGTCGAGCAATTGATTGTCTTCGAGAGTGGTGGTCGTCACTGAAGTTGAGAGATTGGTGCTGCTATAGACTATGTTTGGGGTTGCAAGTCGGTCGGAAAGGCTTTCCTTTCTCAGGATAACGGTGGGAGGAGGTAATTGAGCGTTTTTGTCACAGGGGAGATAAACGGTTATTTCTTGCCCATGGGCCCAATTTTGTGTTTCATAACACCTATGAATTCCCTTCGGTGGGGCGGGTGGATCTGGGGGTTTGACGGATGTTGTCTTATGTCGCATTGGGCGTCCAGCCCGCCGGAAACGCTACCGGTGTCGACCAATCCTCGGTCGGATGGCAGTTCCGGGGATCAAACCCGACCGCGAAGTCAGCGCGTAGCGACACTAGGTATATTTCTGGCACGAGGCTTCTCCCTGGTCATAGGTATAAGAGACTGCTCTGCGGCTCGCTAACTGGGTCGGCAAATACGAGATGCTGGGACCCACAACTCTTCTTCGAAGCGGGTCGGTCCATACCGCCAGCCCCTATTCATGTGAACTGTCGATGTACCACCGTCCAAAAATCCTTTTACCCGTAGTTTGCTCTTGTGCGGTGCGCTCGGGTACCTATACGACCTTGGGCGGGCTGAGACGTTTGGGTTTGATGATCATGTGACTCACGCTGCTCTGTGTCTTTCAGCACTGGTTTGTACCGGCCCGTTCACCGTCGGGGTACTGTGTTTAAATTTTAATTTACAGCTAATCCGCTATCTGAATGTAAACACTAACAGCACGAAATATTACTCGTTCTTTTTTTAGGGCGTTACTAGTTCCATGAGATAGTTTTTACTTGTTGTTCTTTCTGATAGTTCGTTTATGGGCTGTTGGTTGCTATCTAACTGTTAGACAACAATCTAATTGCTTTTTTTCATCAGCCTATTCCTGTGTAGGTGTCGCTAAGGTGAAAATGGTTATAAATTTATAGTTCATCCGCTTCTTTGTACTTTGTTTAGCTATTTGAAACGGGACTGAACCATCAGGATTTAAATTTTGTCAAAGTTGAACAATTGATAATGCGAGAGGACCTCACCTACTTCGGGTAACTAAGTTTCACGTGTGGTTCCTTCTGTGACATCACATTCTTTATCGTCTTTCCTCATAAAGCTATAATTTTTTGCCATTTATTTCCATTCTTATTTTTTATTATCATTCTTATTATCTTTTATTATATTATTATTATTATTATTATTATTATTATTATTAATTATTATTATTTCGCCTGTAAGAGCCACTACTGATCATCAGCACTTCTCTTTGCTTCCGAAGCCCAGTTGGTTTATGCATTTTTTTTAAAATAATTCATTTTATATTCTCTTCGTTTATACTTACTGAAGTTTCGAAATATTTTTAATAATATGCAACATAAAATTAGAATCTTTTTTATTTTTCCATTATTCAACCTCATTATTATTTCATAATAAAAAACAATTTTGCTTGATCGTGCTTAATGCGCTGCCGTACCGTTCATCTGATTGCTGATAAAAACTATGACAGCTTATTGCGCACACTGGGGAAGAATAGGAGGTACAGTACGATACGAATGTGCATATGCTTGCGCACATAGACGTGCGTTGATAATGATTTTAGTAGATTCAAAAGGCTCTGATCAGGGCGGCTTTATGCACGTCGCTCTCTACTCGTACTGCAACCCGCGCACACTGAAGTACGGTTTTATTAGGATGTCTTCCAGTTCATCCAAACCGTTACTCTGCTTTCTGGCCGGTCTTCCCCCTCGTTTGCACACCTATTCCCCCTTTTCCCCACCCTTCTCTGCCTCAGTAGGTTTGACGGCTTCCCCGGCTATCTGGCTCTCCCAGCGTCATGTCGTTCTAAACCGCTCCACCGGAACCCCACAGGCCCCCCTCCTCCCTCTCCCCGCCACACTTACTCCTGTCCCACCTCTATTCTAAGCATCTGCCAGCCTCCCTGCGCCTTTTTCTCCGGTTACTCCCTCCCGTACAGGCGATGCAGCGCGCACACCTGGCCTGCTTGGTTAGCGCAATTGCTGAATTTGCGCAGCGTTTAAGAAACAAAGTGCCGGAGCGCGATTGGTGCGCCGCCCAATCGATTGTGATGGCACGATGCTAGGGTCCGGTCGGCGTGCGGGGAGAGGGCGGAGGCTGGGCGCGGCCGCTCATTGCGGGGGAGGGGAGGGGAGGGAAAGGACGCCCTTCGTCGCACGTCGTCTTGCACCCTCCGCTGCGAGGTTTTGACGACGAGATGGGGCTCGGAGGGGGGGAGGGAGGATGGTGGTTGGGCGCTCTAAGGGGGGTGGGCAGGCGAATGATGAGGGTGCATGGGGGCGGGGGTGCAGGTGATTGCGAGAGGCGGCGTTCGCGCGGCCGGGCAAATGGGGTGGGGTGGACAGCTGGCGCGGGCTGGTGGAGGACGGCCGGCGCTGGGGGACAGAGGAAGGCGGCATAAGCGATTCGAGGCGGGAAGGCGGAGGTGGCGGGGTGGGGGATGAGGGGAAGGAGACGGCGGAGAAGCAGCGGGGTAGGCGATCAGCGCGGTGGCTGCGTGCGGTGTGGCGGGGGGAGCAAGGGAGGTTTGGAGGGAGAGATGAGTCGGGCAGGGGGGCCGGGGAGAAGATGGGCAGAATGCGGGGCAGAAAGGAGAAAGGGGAGGTGTGGGTGTGGCGGGGCGGCGCAGCGGGGGCGGCGTTGGTGGGATGAGAGGGGGCGGGAGAGAGGGAGGGAGGCGAGAGGCGCGAAGCGTGGCGGTATGGTCGGTTGCGAGGAATATGGCTTTCAAAAAAAAAGAAGATAGGAGCGGCAGCGGGGCGGTGGGGCTACGGAGGGGGGGAGGGGAGGGCGTGGGGCGTGGGGGGGTCCGGCTGCTGACGGGTGCGCGCGAAAATCGACGCGCGTTTATGAATGCCTCTCGGGCCCCGCGCCGCCCTATTCTGCCGCGCCGCGGTGCCTGGCGCAGCCGGCGCGGGGCAGCGCGGCTCCATAATAAAAGCTTCTGCGGGTGGCCACACATCCCACGCTTCCGACAAAATGATGGAGGTGAGCTTCCATGATTGGGATGTTTGGGGGAAGGGCCACTTTCGCGAAATGAGCTTTTCCTGCGGCGAGCCGCTTTCTTCTCCCGGGTGATCACAGCCGCTGTTCGGAACGCGATGTTTCGGCGAGGAAAGTAGCTGTACACCGGACGGAATCATAAAAGGGGGTTGTCGTTTATTCTCTTATTACTGTATTTGGTCGATGATGACGATGGGACGTACTACCAAATTGTCTGAGACCTGCATAAAACCTGTACGCTTTAGTGGCAAATATCAAACTCCTTTCGATTTTTCTGTCGATAGCAAGACTCTTCAGGAAAAATGGCGGGTTCTTTCTTTCTTTCTTTTTGTTCATATTTTGTAAATTCTGTTGTGCGCAATCCCAAACATATTAGCACCCAAACTTCGGAAAATACAGTTCAAGCTTAAAAGAAAACAAAATGGCGCCTATGTAATGTGAATAAAACAGTTCATATGGTTTTTATTTAATTTATTTTTATTAAGTTATTTTTTATTTATATTATTTTATGTATTATTAGCCTTCACGGTGTTCGGAATACTATTCTCGTGAGTAATGTGCAAGCGAAAATTCATGCAATTTATTCAGCTCACATTTGGAGACAAAATTATCGAACAGCCGCTGTCGTGGTAAAGCCGCTGGAAATCTGGTCGAGACCTAATGACATTAAGAGCCGCAAGGGATGTTTATAAAAGGAACTATAATAGCGTTGAGAGGTTTCATACAAGAACGAACGGATTTAAAAGCAAGAGGTTTTAATTAACAGAAGTAAACTGACACAACTCATAATTAATATTGTGCCCTTTAGAATGCTCTTTTACCCGAATTGCCAACTTTGGTAATTTAAAAAACGCATACATAATGAGATATATTGAAGAAAATAAAAGCTGAAATTATTCAGATCATTAAATTACTTTTTAAAAAGATACAATAATAATATGCTAATAATGATAAATATACTAGCTTAATTAAGAACTTGATAGTAATATTAATTTTAATCATTAGACAAAAAAAGAACAAGAAATCGAAAAAACAAAGAAGTGTTTTCAAATTCCCAATATGGATTTTTAGAAAATCAAAATCTACGAAGGGTGCCGTATTTTTCTTTTGTTAAAAATGTTGCTTCATCATTGAATCAAAATAAAGTGCCTATGCGAATATTCGGAGGAAAGCTTTGACTTCGTTGATAGTATTTTCCTTTCAAAATTACTTTTATTTGGAATTTCTAGCGTTTTCCTACATAGGGAATCCTTGTATATTAACATCGTTCGCAAAGTGTAGTATACCAAACTAGTGCAAAAGAAGTACCATTCTAGAACGAAATAACATTATTTACGCATCTCAATGCTTTGTCAATTGGGCATTCGGTCTCTCAAGGTTCAATCTTAAGGCCCGCCTTTTCTTTTATACGTGCACGATAAGCTCTCGTTCATTACAAACGGAAGAACGGTTATTTTTACGGTTATTATATTTAAACGAACTTTATTCTGATAATACAAAAGTTTTTTGCGAAAAGAAACAAAACCTACGATTTCAGTATTTTCAAATATGACTTGTAATAACAGATTAATATTTAACGAAGGAGAAACGAATTCAATGCATTTTCGCATGTCAAAAAGGTAGTCACATACACCATTAAGTATGAACAATATGGAAGTGACAATTATTAAAGTAATCTATTGTAGGTACACTATCTTAGTATCGCAATTCAGTGAAATGTCAAATGGAATATCCTCATAACTGAATTAAATACTAAATTAAATTCATTATGTTATGCACTCAGATTTCTTTAAATTTTTTCAGCGGAATAAGTATAATTTGCAGAATTATAGTATAATTTGCAGCCGAGCAGTGTAATTTGCGAATGTTGATTTTGCATGATATTCCGGGGAAGCTCAACTATAGTACCCAGTCTTTTAGATTACCGAAAAACTGTGTGAATAAGAAAATGGCCTTCAATGATGAATTAAAGAAAATGACCATCGCGTGATTCATGTAAGCTGCTCTTAATTTAGTTGAGAATTTTACCATTTTCCTTGCCTACTTATTTACGAATCTGCAATTTTTGTGAAAACTGACTTACTTGATAAGTGTTTGTAGGCGAATCAACTGATGTAGCCAATAGTCTAGTAAGGAATTTTCACATTTTTTGTGGGGGGTGATGATCTTCTGTGTTGGATGGCCTGATCTGGCGACGAACTATAGTAACAGTTCAACAAAACGCGCAACAACAAATTCACACCCTATACATGTACAATATTTTACAACACCCTGCCAGATGACATTAAACGATTAAATTCGATACAAAAGTTTATGTCCCAAGTAAAATCTTATCGGCTGCCCAACTGTTTGTAAACAATTATAGACTATTCCGAGCATCCAAAAGGAAAGTAATATTAATTTTAAAAATGTCATTTAATGCATTATTTATCATTTGGATAGTATAATTCTAAAGAACCTGTAACAAGTATTGTACTTCAGCTTCTAGGTCAATGACCGCTGTCTAAATCAGGGTTTCGTCCAGCTTCCCTGACCAAATGTTGAGATTGCCCCTTGTATTGCTTCTGCACACAAATATAACTTCAAATTAACTTCTCCCCATAGCACATCACACACAGTTTTGAACTGCTTGACGTAAATAAATAAATAAACTGCACATCGGCTTGCGAGGCCCCACCTCCCACCCCC
>BOPP01000055.1:5898924-5917116 GCA_017312745.1 Gryllus bimaculatus
TAGTACTAGTACTACAACTAGTACTAGTACTACAACTAGTACTAGTACTACAACTAGTACTAGTACTATTACTAGTACTAGTACTATTACTAGTACTAGTACTATTACTAGTACTACTACTATTACTAGTACTACTACTATTACTACTATTACTACTATTACTACTATTACTACTATTACTACTACAACTATCATTACTACTTTCATTACTACTATCATTACTGCTACTTCTACTAATTACAAAAGAAGTCCTTGGTTGTAAACTTCACTGGTATTTGACTTGTCATTATATGCCAGCTGCCCCGTTTAAACCAACGGACTGGACCGTTTGCCGGCTCGTCTCACCTCCCGGTCGTTTTGCTGTGTTTCGCCGAGAACGCCTGGAAAAGCCTCTTGTCGTGTTTGCCGCCGTCGCGCGGGCGGCGAGTGGCGCGCGGTGGCTGACCTGCGCGGCCTCTTCGTTTTCCGGTCGCTGCCTTCGGTCGGGCGCCTGCTCCGAGCCCGCGAAGTCGCTGCCAGCGCCGCTCTGCACTCTTAAGTGTTACTGCTCCGACGTGGTCTACAATCGGTCCGCCCACTTTTCTGCCCCCGGTACTCGGTCCAACTTGCACACTCAGAAAGCACCCATTAATCATCATTCCTTTATACATTCTTGGCTATTCGGGATTATCCGCGTCTCGGTCAATGTCTGACGATTCGGCCCGGATAGCCAAGAATCTATGGACTCCGGTCGCGGTAGCCTATGAAAGCATATCGTTCCTTAAATTCTCGGTACGCTCGTCGAACGGGCATGCTGCTTTATAGAGTCGCGAGATGTGTCGGGGTAAACGACCCGAAAACCGCCTAAAGCTACGGTCTACGCGAGCTCAACTTCACGGGCTTCCCAGTGAGCGCCTCTCCCTTCGTTACGTTACAACTGGTGTAGATGGCTCAAGGCATCTGATGTCACTGCAGGGCCCCTCACTGGGATGTCCTAGGGCTTGAGTCCCGAGTAGGGCAGGATTTTGGACACTAGATAGACAGCTAGGCCGAATTCAGCCGCTGCCCGGAGGAATACTACAGCAGCAGGCTGCTCTCATCCGTCGTTTCCTGTGATGTGTTTGATCTTCCTTTTCTCTGGCTTGTCTTATTATCCTCTTAGGCGCGAGAGCGCGCGTGCACACACACACACACACACACACACACACACTTATATGCATTATACTACCACACGAAAGAGACCTGAAGGTGCTGGATTATGCAAACAAAACAAAAAACGCAAGCCGATGAGTAGTTCTCGCTATCCAGCACGAGAATACAACCGCCGTCTCTCGCAATAAAAAACATGCACTACACTCACAGCACTCATAAATTTAGCCGTTAAATTACGTTAAATCACCAATCAAATAATAAATCGTTGCGTTACAAGTAACCTAAACTAGAGATGTTACGCCAGCCAATACTTTCTCGAATTATTTCTAACTTTTGCATTTTTTTAAACTTTTGAAAGTTGAACGAAAATTAGACTTGCGTGATTTATTAAGCGGCCTTTGCTGTATCTACGAAAAAACGAGCCGTTTTTATGGACTTTTTTTAAATGCATTACTTTTAACAAGAAATCACGCGAAAACGACTGTTTTCTTCAAAAACGTGTTCATGACCTTATGTTGACCTAATATTATAGAACAAATATTATTTAACCAAGTATCCCAATCATTAATATTGTAATAAATTGTACTAAAGCTACTCTACGGAGAAGCTTAAGTAAAGATGTGGCAACCTATTTGTTTCGTCTGATACTCTCTACGCCTCCGTCGTTCATTGTGCCTTGCCTCTTCCATTTTTATTGGCGCGTTGTAATTGGCGGAGGCGTCGCTGCGGTACTGTCACTTGTCTGATTTGATTGGTCTCGTGCTTCTGCTCTTTCGTCGAGTTCTGTGACGTTCTGCTGTCCAGCGAGTCACGGCTTTGTCATTCAATATCGCACTTTTGTTCAACCAAAGGAGGGTCAGTGTTGATTCTAGGTCGATGACATGTCTTCTATGATGCGTTTTAATTCCTTGGAGGCTTCCCGTCCGTCATTGTCTCCTCCTCTTTCATCATAGTCAGTCGCAGAGAAACGGAAATTTCGAAATTTGCAATTGTTCATTTTTTTCGTTATCTTCCTACATCTAGTATTGAAGATACATACGTTTTTCTTAATTAAATTTCTTGTTCAAAGATATATCTTGAAATAGCGTCATTTTCTTCGATAATAGTAATTTTTGCATATTTCTGTAGACGATTTGAAAACAATTATTTTCTCACAAATGGTTCCATTAAAATATCTTCCCTAAAATCTTTACTCCTATGAAGCAAAGAACTGTAGAAAAGTATGCTGGTCCCATTTTCGCCGAACTCTCACTATTTTCAAAACTTGCAGATAATTAAAAATAAAATAACAATATTAATGATAGAGATTCTTTCTGAAATAAAATCTGTTTTATAATACTAGATATTTAAAAAGAGTCGTGAACACTTTTTGACGAAAAAAGTAGTTTCGCATGATTTCTTCTTAAAAGTGATGCAATTTAAAAATTGTTTCTAAAAAGCGACTTGTTTTCTCCGTGGATACCGTAAAGACTTCTTAAAAAATTGGGGCGGTCTATTTTTCATTGAACTCTCGAAAGTTTAGAAAAATTCATAATTTGGAAATAATGCGAGGAAGTAAGAGCTGTCGTTGCATCACTAGTTTACTTTTCCTTTATTTTGTGCTATATTTGTTAATAGTGTTAAGTTATTTTCTATGTATTATTTTTAAATTACTCTTGTTTGTCACCAAATATAACAAATCTCTGTAATTGCTTCTTATTACAATCTGATGAAATAATGTCCTGAATTGTCACACTATTAAAGCGAATATGTATGAAAATGTAAAAACGGTGTTGAACATTTTAGTAACGGAAATGAGTTATTTTAATTCTCTGTAATTAAGGAAAGAATAATTAATATTTTTCTTATGTTTTTGACCAAACAGGGTACTATACTATGAAAAATGTATTGATATTATAAATAAGGATTTTGCTTGAGTTTCTTCTGAATCGTGAGCATCATTATATGATTGTAGTTTTCGTTGATGAAGTGAATCGTGTTCCATTTTTTGAGGGACAGTGAAAGTTTGAAGAGTATTGACTGGCGAAGAGCAAATCTCTGAAATACGTTTTGTGTTTTTCACCGAGGACGCATCCGACATAAAACAGCACCGACCAGGGGATAGTAGATTTCCGGGACTTATTGTTTCAAAGAGGATTAACACTTAACACACACAAAAACAAATGTTGAACACTGAGTCAATAGGAGATACATCACAGAGACTAACACAATACATTGACTGCACAGACATTAAGAAACCGTATTCAGCCGAGAGGGAAAACGTGGTGGGAGGCATCGAGGCGAATTGTGTGATCGAAGTGCTTTTCGACCTAAAAAGTCCTAACTAAGCCCAACGCAGGGAGCAGAAAAAATTCATAACTTCCATTTTCTGACAATTCAAACGTTTCAATGAAAATAGCTCCTGGCATTGAAACCATTGAATTCAGCTCTATTGTAACAAAATTTTGAAATAAAACAACAATAACAACAACAACGCAACAAAAATATTTAGGCCCAGGCGTAGATTCCAACCGGAGAGCTAGAATTTTTTTTCTCTCGAAGCAACTAAATCTACTTTGGAAGGACTATACTTACAATGCTAAAATGAATTCTTAACGGTGCGGTCATTTTGACACAATTTAAAAGTACATGAAAGCTGCTTATATTTTCAAAAAAGTGAAGTGATTAGTTTCAAATACTGACTACAGACTGCGTACAATGAAATAAGTTTCCAAATTGAGAGATAGAGAGCGAGAGAGAGAGAGAGAGAAAGAGAGTGGGGGGAGGGAGGGACGGAGGGAGGGAGGGAGAGAGACAGGTTAAAAAACGGCTGCGATTTTCGAAATACGTGGGGTTTTTAAACGAATTTTTGGACATTCAGAGTTTCAAGGAAATTCGAACTACTCAATTTCTCTCTTTCTCTAAGCGTTTTCCTCTAATTGAAGAAAAGTTGAAACACAATTTGGGACCGCTTTTGTGAAAATTTTGGAAATATATGGACGTCATGTAAAGTACCCACAATAATTAGAAGATAAAATTAGAGAGACCCGGATGCCACTCACAGTGACCGCTCAATTTTTTTCACGAATAAAGCAAGGGACGCTTAAAGGAATGGGTCAGGTCTAATTTTCGTTGACCTCTCCATTGTCTAAAATTTCAAATGTAGATATAATGGGAGAAAGCATGTCTTTTCATAGCACCACCACGGAAATTAAGCAACTCAGGACTCGTTTCTAACGGCGCCAAGCCCTTGGCCGAAAGGATGATAGATTTTTTCTTGGATGCGACAACACAAAATGTTAAAAAAACTCTAAAAATTAATACGCTCAATGTCCAACAATGCCCATAAAGGGCTAAGAGATGTGCTGTGAAAACGACGCAAAAAATTAAAATTTTTATTCAAATACAAATTCTGTAATGTAGTACAAGAGTACGATAAAATCCACTGTAATATATCAGCAATATATATTGCATAAATTCGAATATTTACAAACCATTTTTATTTCGAACAATCTTCGTTTTCTGTCAAAATAATATTTGCATTGCTGTAAGCTGAAAATATTATTTTAAAAACATCAAGTGTCCAGCCCAATACATTATTGGTACAAGATTGTCGTTCCTGGAATAGTATACAATGCGTGATGAAACATTTCCCTACTCATTTAAGATCATTAATACAAACCACAACTTGAAGAAACACATTCAGCCCAAAACCATCACTTTTTAAATAACCACCCGCCGAGTTTTCTCTCAGGCATCTAGATATGCATTCCCTGCGTGAGATAAGCGCCCATAAAAAGTTGCATCTTCTTTATTACATACCGTATGACAGTGTGTCGGAAAGTCTCTCCACGGTGACACGTAGCTGGTGAAAGTGCTACAGCAACAGAAATTAAGTTGGGAGTGCGAACTGCAGTTTGTAACGAAAGAACACGTAAATTGGGTATTCATCACAATCCATAACAGGTCAGGAAGGATTGTCTCCTACACTTACTTCCAAGTGATCTGGTTGCTAGAAACATAAATGCAATTTATAATAGGATCGGCTGTATGCGGAGAACCGTTCCTGACGAACGTTATATCAACAGTACTGTCTTCATATAAACATAGATTTAAGCGTGAATCTTCAGTAATACCCTGAAATTAACCATAGTTATGACGTTGGTTAGCAATATCACACTGAATCACACGAATGTGGCTAGGTTTTATGGAGCATATCTAACCCACGACACTTTATCCACATGTCTTCAAGCACGTGGCTCATGCAATTTTAACACTGATATTAATTTGCACTAGCGCGATATTGAAAGTTAAAAGCAATAATTAATCTAACACCCAAGAAGATGCCATCATTTGCCTGGTCAGAAACCTGGGGTGTTGGTACCCCGTAAGACTTAGTTACTTTCACAATGTGTAGGATCAGTTGTATTATAGTGTTTTTATTGCATCACGCGTTCTATCTGAACCAGCGGCTTACTAATAACAATTCACTTCTTATTTCTATCCACACACAGGACTAACATCAATATGGAGGCCTGGAGTAATCCAAATACCAATCCCTGGGAAGAGGAGGACACATGGGTGTAAGCCTCCTTCCATACACACACTGAATAGTGAGGACGCAGATCATTATCAACGTCATAACAGAATGTTGTTTCAAATTTACTTTCATGACGAGCCTCAATACTCCCTCGGACCACTGGTCGCCTCTTGGACAGTTCGAATAGGTGAAATCACGTTCCTTCAGCAACCACTAAGGAAAGAATGACGTCGCTTTCGTCTCCTTTCGTTAAAAGCACACTGCAATCAATATGTTGTTGCTTCCTCTTGCGAGGAAGCTAGTGCAAAACACATCGTGAAAAGACTTCAATATGTCTGAAGACTAATTGAAGAAAAATATATTTAGGAGAGCAAACTTAGGAGTTCAATCTTACGTATTGATTTCAATAGAAAGGCATTACATAGTGACTCTACACTTTTTCTGTGATTCATGAGCAACATTAATGAATCCACTTTAAATGTACACTCAAAACTACTCTTGAATAATTCATTGACATCCCACATTTTCGATGTATACTTTTTGAAGAATTAAAATATTTAAAGATTTTCCAATTACCCGACTGTACGTACACAATATTAATCTAGAAATTTATCTAATGATTAATTGAATGCATACATACATTCTTTAACAGTGACCTCTTATGAAAACAATGATCGCTTGTATAGTTTTTTTTTCATTTTTCTTAACTGAAATATGTTCTAAGAAGTTAAGTATTGAAGAAGGGTCATGTAATATTTTGAAAAGACAAGCAGTTTTAGCGTTATTTCTGCTTGAAATTTTCCCACAAACTGCTCCCAGCCTGCATTGTTTTTCTAGTGTTCCGGAATATCTATCATCGTGATAAACTCCTCTGACATGGCCTCTTCGCGCATTGAAAATTAGTAAAATATTTATTTTGTATTAAAAATTATTCGCCATCACTACAGATAGTCAGAGCCACACATTTTGTTAAGTTAAACACACTGATTACAGTGGAGTATGCAATTATTGGAGCAATACAATTTTCTTTGAGGCACGCTTCACCAAGTAAACGGGTCGCCTTCGTGAAAGGACGTGTTCCCAGAGGGCGGTCAGAGGGGTCTGAGCGGAAGAAAGGGCAGAGCGACTGAAGACTCGAAGGGTTTCCCCGCTACCCACTGAGCCTCGAGGTGTAAATAATGCAGGGCACATCCTCGGCGCGGCGAGCTGTGTGGGGAAAAAATTACGAGAGACTACAGCGATTTCCCAATCAGTGGCTGCTGAGACGAAGGGCGGGGGCGTTGGCGGGGACAGTGGCGGAAGGCGGGGCGGAGGCGGGGTGGAAGCGGTGCGTTGGGGTGGGGGGCGGATTACTCGGTCAGCGACCGAAGCTCGTTTCGGAGGTTGAGCAACACAGAAACCTGAAGAAGAAGCACTGCTGTGGGAGTGAGAAGCAGATCGAGAGGGAAATGTCTTTGAGATAGGATATTGTTTTCCCGTAATTCACATAAATTTTCGTTACACTCAGCAGATGCTTCTATTACAGCTCACTTATATTGACTATTTATTTACTTATCGACAAAAAACATCTGTGAAATGTATGAAGTGACGTGTAATCTGCGCACGTTTTTTAGCTCTACCTTCCAATCCTATGTCCTACAAACATTAAGTTGAATTATGAATACATGTAGCAATGAGCGTTGTGTAAAAGAATTGATAAGAAAATATTCGCTTTCGTGAAATGAAAACCATTTCTGTAGGCAAATCATCTACATTGTTAATTGTTTGCAGGTTTTGAAAATACAGTTTTCACCGAAAATTGGACCAGCTTAATTTTCTTTGTCATTCTTTGCTACGAAGAAAGAAATAATTTAATGAAATAAAAAGAATTGTTTAAAAGTTGCCTATATTTCATGAAAAGTTGAGCTAAAACCACTAACATTTTCGAAAATTGGTACATGACCTTATTGCAGGATCTGTATTTGAACATCAGATTTCATTAAGGAAAAAACATCCATCTTACAGATTGTATTGTAGTTGCAAAAGGGCGCCCAAAAATTTTAACTTTGGCAATTTTTCAAATGTTTAAAACTTAAGGAAAGTGCCATGACCTTTTTTTAAGGTTCTTTATGTTATCCAAAGTTTAATTGTAAAATGTGGAGCCATTTTTGAGCAAACCTTGAAAATGTAGTCTTCATGTACTCTCAAAAATCGAAAAACCCCTTTCTAATTTGGAGGGACTTGAGTTCGTTCAGATCGATCGTGGAATATCGGTTTGGAAGAATCGGTGAAACGGTCATGTCGCAAGCGTTGACACTCAAACGCACAGAAAGACAAATGATTTGCCATCGGTATGGAGGACTCACAAAATGGTATTTTGACTAGTGTGTGTTAGAGAAACTAATTTACTACATTTAGGTACAATATTTATCCTCGATTTCATTTCCGGTGTCTGGAAATCGACCGCTTTCTGCCGCAGTATTATGACACAATCTTTTTACTACGTAAGTACGTAATAGGGGGTAATATATAAAAATATTGTGTCGTAACTCAACACGTAATAGCAAATATTTAATGGTATGCATTCTATTTTCTAGAGCCTTGCTGTTGTACGACAATAGGTGTGACGTAACAGTGACGCGACGCACTGCCAATGAAAATTCAGTCGGTACGCGTAGTATGAGAATATGTGGAATAATGGAATCGGATACTTGTATATTTCCGTAAAATTTGAAACTCTTTTATTGTTTTTGAATTTTTATGAGCTTTTGGGCACGTAGCAAACCCAGAGTGACGGCTTACATTGCGGCAGGCTGCATACTGTGCATTCAATTTTTGCGTGCATTGGTAATTACTGTAGAGGTTCACTAATAAACTTATTAGCTAATTATAAAATAATATATTATAAAATGGCCATGTAATCATTTATGTTTTGAAACAAAGTTAGATACAAATATAGAAATTAAAATAATACAAAAAATGTCTCCAATCAGGTAATGCCCGCTACCGGGGCACCGTCCCACCGGAGCAAACTCTAAGCTCCCTACCGGTTTTCCACCACGTGTGGTAGGGTAGTGCATGCATATGTATCAGTGTGTAACTAAGGGATACGGATTGCTCCAGGAAGAGGAAGGGCGATTTCCACCCCTCACCCATCGTTCCCTTTACACCGGCCTCTCCCTCTCACTTGACCACAAGCATAGAGCAACTAAGCGCGGTTTTGGACGACGGTTTGAAAGAACGCAAATATGAAATCAAGATTGCTAAATTTAGGGGGGAGGGAAGCCTGTGTCACTTAGTGTACTAGACTTATGTTTTGTGGGTCCTTTATATGGAACATTCGAATGACGGCAAATTAAAAAAAAATGGCTCATCGAATGTGGCAAAGTTAAAACATTTTTGGTGCCTTCCTACAAGTAAAATATTAAAGTAGATATGTTCCCAAAATCTGTGCTTAAAGATCGATTTTGTAATAAGGTCGTGCACAAGTTTCCGAAAATTTGAGTTCTTTTCGCGTAATTTTCGTGAAAATACGGGCGAGTAAGTAGGTGCTGTTGTAGCGCCACTAGTTTCATCGATTTAAAAGCGGGAAATCTCGCCTGCGAGAGCAACCGGAAGGCTCGCAGGAGCGGGTGGCGCACTCGCGGAGAAAGGTAGCGGAGTGGTGCTCCCACGGGGGGGGGGGGGCAGGCACTTCGAAGAGTTCCATCGGTTTTCATTACATTTTGTTGCTGGATAGTGTGAAGGACGCTTAAGAGATTGGTGCAGGTCTCATGTCCGTTGAAAACTCTGATTTCGCGGAAACTGGAATTGTTAGTCAGATTTCTTGGAAATTGGTAAAGTAAAAAAAAAATAGACGTCTTTCTACAATTACAATTATGAAGATAGAAATTTTTCTCGTAGTTCTTTAAAGATAGATTTTGAAATAACGTCACGTAAAGTTTTTCAACAATTTGAGAACTATTCGCGTAAATTTGCATGAAAAAAAACGGGCAAGGAAGTAGGTGCTATTTTAACGCCGCTAGTTTGGTGGATTTAAATGCAGGAAATCTCGCCTGGGGGAGCAACCGGAAGGCTAGAAGGAACGGGTGGCGCTGCCGCGGTGGGAGCGAGCGGATGGAGCTCCCGCGGGGGGGGGGGGTACTGCGAAGAGTTTTCGAGTGGAAAGGAGGCTCTTGAGCGCCAAGTGCGTCAATCAAGCAGCGGGCGGTCGCGACGTCAGGTGATCGCGATGAGTTCGTCGGAACACGTGGATGAAGTTAATTTTCTCCCTCTTGCCGACGTTGCGTGACTTCGAGATGAAACGTCCAGTTTATTTTGAAGCATACTGCTAATGGAAGTGCAGACGTTGTAAGGACAAGACCTGTAGCCGGTGATCTGCGTGCTTTGTATTTACAGTGTTAACACGTAGCTCTACGTTCACGCGCCGCTCACAGCTCGAGGGAAGGGGGTGCTCTGTGTTGAAGAGACGCGAAATAAAAAAACTGAATGGATTAGCTGGGCGTCCGGACGCGTTCCCCGCAGCTTCAATGGGTTTCATCATGCAGCCACCCCTCGACTGCAGCGCACCCAGCGCCAACCACCTCCGACATACTATGCCGTGTGGCAGTGAGAGAGTTTGTTTCTGGGCGAGGAGAGCGAGTGGCGCCAGTGGGGGCATTGGTAAAGGCATGGAGCACTAGAGGTGCCAGCAGGAGCGATGGCAGGGGCGTGGGGAAAGGGAGCAAGCAGCGGTGACTGAACGTGGCGGGGGCTACGGATACAAGCGGGGGTGACGGCGGAGGGGTCGGTAAAGGAAGGTGGCATTGGCGAAGTTTACGGGGCGTGGGAAACCCAAGGCGGCACTGGGGAAGTGGCGGGGTGTAGGGAACGGTAGGTGGCAGTGTGGATGATCACGGGGACGTTGCCGTAGGATGGGGAACAGGAGCCGTCAGCAGGGATGTTGCCTGGGGCGAGGAGCACGGGAGGCGGCAGCGGGGGCTTTGGCGGGAGTGCGGGGAATAAAGGCAGTGACAGGAGAGCGTTGGCTTGGGTACGTGTGGACGGAAGGAATCAGCGGGGACGTTGGCAGGGTGAAGGGGAATTAAAAGGGTGGGAAGCGGGCGTGGGGAACGGGAGCGACCCGGGGCGTTGACATGGGGTGGGGAACGGAGGGCAGCAGCAGGACCGTTCGCGAGGGTGGGGAACAGATGCGCCAGGCCGGACCGTTCGCTAGACGTGGTAGACGGCGCCATAGTGTTCTTGGCGGGGCGTGGGAAGGCAGGCGCCCGCGTGTTGGCTGTAGCGGAGGAGTGAGATGACAAACGTCGTCGTCGTGAGAATTCGAAAGATGAAAATTGTAGCGAAGAAAGTCCATTAAAGGTACTTTCCAATTCGCCAAAATCACAACGGCGCGACCAGACTACTTGTCCTGGACGCAGCCGGGAAGAATTTTCTCGCCGACATTGCCTCCATCGCAGTGGACATGAAATCCCGCCGGCGGCCGGCGACGGTGCGGGCGCGGCTGTGGAGAGCAGCGCTGTGTGGATTTGGAACAGACGGACACAATCGGTTCCCGTGGCGGAGCGAGCGGAGCTCGCGGGGGCAGTGGTAGAGGGGAAGCCCGCTTTGGAACGCGGCCGCAACGGCGGCACTAGGCACGCCAACGCCCGCTCCACCCCTCCCCCTTTGTTCACCCACCCACTCACGCTTCCTCGATTCCTCCATGCTGTCTCCTCCCATCCATTCCCAACCCGTAAAGCAAACGCGCCGCCGCCGCCACTCTGCCCGCCCCGCCCAGACCCGCCCCGCCCCTCCCCTGCCCTCCCCGCCCGCCGCACCCCCCCCGCCCCCCCCGCCCTCGCGCGCCGACAAATGAAACCCCGCGCACCCCTGCGCGCACTCGGCACATGCTCCCCCCTCGCCCACCCCACGCCTCCCAGCCACATCCCTCCTTGAAAAAAAAAAACAAGTGAGCACCGCTGTTTCGCGGCGGCGACGCCGTTTCCATTCGCGTTCCGTCTATGGAATGAGAATTTAATTGAACGCTGCCGGCGATTGCACGGGAGAGGAAGGCCGCGCCGCGCCATTCCGCGCCAGCTGAGCGCCAGGCTGCCTGCGCTGGGGGAAGCGGAAGACGGCGGAAAGCGGAGGACACGATGCAGTGGGACAGTGGGGACACGCCGCTCCGACGTCTCCACAAAACTTGCAAACACCTTGTTAACTGGGTTTTAAGTGTGTATCCATCGGGACACACCGGGTTTACATTCGAACGTCTTGTAGGAGTGAGCAAGCGAACACCTATGTCGTTTATAAATATGAAACTCCCCTTTGACTTCCGAAAAGGATATTCATAAATGACCACCTATTTTCTGTTTTACATTTTAAAACTAATTGTAAATGTTACGAAAATAGATTACATTTCCTAAAAGGTACTCGTAAACTCGAGTAAACTCGTAATATTCTAATAATATTATTTCATTTCAAGAAATTGAAATTGAAAAAAATATGAATTTGTATTTTTGGTTTCAATGAGCGAAGTAATTGAAAGAGATTCCTACAGCTGGACTCTAGCCATCTAAAATTTTCTTTTTAAATAATTTTTAACGGGCAACTATTAGGGCCATTTCAATTTTCCAGGGAAACGAGATCAAAGAGTAGACTCTGTTTTTCTTAAAACTGCATGTCAAAAAAACAGATAAAAACTGTGCATATACACGTTGAATTTTGAATACGTAAATAAATGAATACTTTTGTCAAGAACTGAGAAGAAAATATTCGCCCCGGTGTAATCAAATTTACTTTAAGAGCAAATCAGATATAGATTTGGGATCTTATCACTCAACGTGTCATTCATGAAGAAATGTACTTCCTGCCGCGACAACATAGAGAACGATAATTTTAATAACTATATTTCGTACTACAACTCTAGAAGATGTGCATAAATAGTTAAATTACATTTATGCCGTGCGCTATGTGAAGCTACGTTTATAACTAGAAGTAAAACAAGTGGCAATTGCTCAAAGGATCAAGTGAACAAAATACTTGATCGAGATGAGTGTCATTGTCTCAGAAGCTGAGATACAAATACAATACTAGAAACAAGTTGTTTAGAATTATACAGTCCAAATGGTAATTTATACAATACATTCAATACCATTGTTAAAAATAATATTACTTTCCTTTTTGATGCTTGGTATAGTTTTTAATTGTATAGATACAGTTGTGCAGCAGAAAATATTTTTTTGGGGACATAAACTTTTGTATCGATTTTAATCGTTTAATCTCATCTGGCAAGTGAATGCTTTGTAGTGAGCCGTTGGTACTGACATCTGAGTGAATATGATTACATGAAATGTTACAGTTATAGACATCAGCGTTTGTTGAAAATACATTCCCATCCTTGAGTAAGTCAGGTTTGATAAAAAAAAGTGATTCGTAAATCAAGACACAAAGTAATGGTAAAATTCATAGATTATTAAAGAAAGACTCGCAATAATCACGTGGTTGGGATTTGATTAACATTCGTACAATTCTTTTTTGTAATCTAAACCTGTGGGAGCTATAAGATGTATTTCTCTAGAATATTACACAAAATCTCAGATGGGAATGAACATTCGCAAAATATACAGAACAATCAGTATGGAGGCTGACTGAATTTGAAAGGAATCTGAACGCCCAGCGTATTGAACTTAAATGTATGTTCAATTAATTTAGATGTACATTCCATTTGCGGTTCGACTAAATTGAGAGACCTACAATATTTATCTTAACATCAATCAATGGCACATCGTTCATTTTCAGTGAAGTACTGAATTCTTTATTTGAAATTTCTTTTCATTTACTTTCATTTCATTATTAATCTGTTATTACGGAACCAATTTGAAACATCTGATATTGTACTATTTACGATTCCTTTACTCCAAGGAACGATATCTTTAGTCCGCTTCGAATCGCCTAGGGCATGTAGTTTACGTATAGTAGGAAGAGAATAAGATCGAAAATCGATCATTGCGATACTTCATGTGCAATTGGCAATAATCGGAAAGGTATAAATAATGTCCTAACATTCCAGTACCGTATTTCTACTGTCTGAGATTGTTGTTTCAGAGACGACCAATCTAGAGCAATACCATTGATTCCTTACGAAAGTAATTTTGAAAGTAAAATGTTATGATCAATGACGTTAAAAGATTTTGAAAGACCTAATAATATTTAGTTACTTATTTCTTATTCATCTGTTTAATTATGTGTTTGTTGTTTATTCATTCATTCATTCATTCATTCATTCATGCATGCATTTGCTTGTGCTGCAGATGAGCCGCCTCCGCCCGTGCGCAGCGTGCTGACGGAGGCGGGCGCCAACGTGTCGCTGGCGTGCCCCGGCGTGTCGGAGCACTCGCTGGTGCACATGCTGGAGTGGCACGTGGGCGGCACGCGCCTGCTGGAGTTCGTGGGCGCCGGCACTACGGTGTGGGAGCCGCGCCGCCGCCTGGCCCTGGCCGCCGACACCTTCGCCTTGCTGCTGTCGCCCGTGGCGGCCGACGACAGCGGCGACTACAGCTGCCTCGTCAACAACCGGCCCCGCCCCGAGGCCGTCGTGCGCCTCGTCGTGCAAGGTAGGCCACGCCCCCCCCCCTCCGCTCGGGCTGCTCCCAACACGCGCGACTAACGCAATGGCAGATCTCAAGGCGAAGATGTGTCGGTGTGGCCGATTTCTTTACTAGCAGTAGTAGCTTAGTAGAAGTTGCACATTTTAATCCTTTATTACAATTGTTCTCTCAGCCAGAGAACATCCACCACGCTGTATTAAAAATCTGAGAAAAGGAACGCCTTTAAAATTTCGTTGATTGAAGGTTCCGGATAACTGATTGAGCGAGATGAGGTTTTGTTTTAATCAGACGTTCCACGTTTCGTCTGAGTACAATTGTTTGTTATTCGGTGTGTTGTCGAAATTAAATGTTCGATTTTCGGACGCGAGAAATCGTGTATAATTCATGAACATTTTAAGAAACTAAAAGTTAAGGTTTTCGTAAAGTATCAATGTTACATAGTTGACTAGTGAATTGACTGGTTTGTAGCTATGTTATTGATTATAATACGTTATTATCTACAACATATCTATAACTCAGATACTTCACCCTGAGGAAGGTCGCAGAAAGGCGGTGGAAACGTTGGGATCTGTACCAAGGACACGGTGTCTCCCGGACAGCCAACTAGTTAATGATTTCGGCTGCAGAAGCCAATGCTTTTCACTGGTTTATTTTGCTTCGCCGTAAAAATATTTATTCTTTCACTGACGGAGAAATATTAACTTTTATACTGTAAACAAAATATGAAAAAAAGAAAAAACAAACAAAACCTGATAGTAATTTGGATAGGGAATTATATGGGTGATCTGGGCTGTTCGGGTGACGCCGCGTCGAAGGCTGAGTTGCCTTAGGCAACCCCCGGAGTTGCCTTAGGCGTCACCCGGACAGCCCAGATCACCCACATGACTCTGGTCGCGGAAGCCTACCACTTCAGGGAATTATATGAAATCAGTATATCATTTGTAAAGTCCTCTACGGAAGACTAGAACAGTGATGACCATAAAAGCGACCCTGATGATGAGAAGCAGGTTGTCCACTCCATTTACCAATCACATCTTGCAGGGTGGCCAAAACGAGCTGCAACCTCCTTTCAGGGTCTAGTGGAAGATCATACGCAAAGAAGGCCCCTCCTCCAAAAGGAAATTTCCAACTTGATGAAGCTGTAGTATATTGAGTGGGAAGAAAGTTCATTCGATTCTGGGGATTAAAAGGGAGAGTCTGATAAGTACGTTACAAGCCTTCTCATGTGCCGCGCTTTTCGGGAACAGAGTAAAGGAGACTGGCTCTTAGGCCTGAGAGGCGCAACGTTGCAATCTTGCTGAAATATACTTTAAGTTGTTCCCAGTTATGAGGCGATACAGCTGAAATCAGAAAATATTATTTTAATAATATTCAATGTTCCTTATTATGGCAATAATTACATATCATTCTTTCCACATGTTCTCCAAAAGTTCTCACATGCGTAAACCCACCAACTGCAGACAATTTGTGCTATAAATAATTACTTCAAAATATGTATGCTTATAAATTAGGTGGCGGATTTTGATGAACTAAAACATTGCCAAAATGATCAATAAAATGCTTAAAAAATGCCCTAAAACAAAGAAAAATGACGTAGAAAGTTGATCAAAATCACTTCAGATGAACAACCCAAGCCGTTGGCTTTGTTACTGGAGGCTCCTTCCTTTTGTTCCTTCTGTTCAATTCAGATTGCAAACTTTTGGTTTAGACTGTTATTTAAAAGAAAATCTCTGTCTTTATTTTTCGTGAAGTCGGCCGAACTGACAATGGCACTGATAGGCGTCACAGGAAACTTAGATTACGCAGTACTCACAACACAATATAAGCGAAAATTTAGTAGACTACTCAGGAATTCTATGGCAAACATTTGTTGCACCTTGTAAATATCGTTTGGAGCAAGTACCATTAAAATGATATTAAAATCAAATAAAATCAAAAATGCATTAAAATGACGTAAAACTGTAAAAATGACTTATTAGTGGAAATTTTTAAAAAATGGCACGTGAAAATACTAAAACTACTAACTAAATCGTCTACTAAAACTACAGCAAAAATGTCTATCGGATTTTTTTATTTTATATTAAAGTCTGCACAATTTAAGCAGTTAGCTTTGGAATTCGAGCTCTTGTTTTATATCTTGATCTTTGTAGAAAACGGGGATACTTTTTTTACAATTAGTAATACTTTTCCCCTGGGTCAGGATAAGTATGGAAGTGCATTTGCTTTTACACATGATTTCTTAAAGGTTCGAAAATTTGAAATTCGAAAAAAGGTAAATGTTACAAATTCACCATTTCAAGCGCTGAATTTATTTGAAATAGTCGTTAAATTAAATGCACAAAAAGAGGTGGTATCTGGATGTTATTATCTGACTTAATTTGAATCTTCCAACCACCTACTTTGCTGGGAATGTCAAAAAGCGAGCGAGTTTGCACATCGTGTTAAATAGGTTTGCCACTATTTTTAGGTTGCTTTTTTAATGGGAGAAGAATTAGCAGATGAAAATGTGCGCATGTTATGTGCATTACCGATGTACTTTGAGTCTATAGGAGTAAGTCCTGTTTTTCTGTTTTCTGAAATATTTGCTATTTTAGGTTGAGTATGACAAAGGACGCCGTGGGAAGGTGATTCGAGGGGTACCTGTGCTGATTGTTGGAAGTTAGACGTGTGTACCAGGAATTCTTGTAACATGAAGCGCGAATTTGGCTGTAATTGCTGTAAATACATCATCTGCGGTCATCGATCTGGAAAATTTTGATTGTGTGAATGTGGCCTCAATGAGCAGGCACTGTTTTCTCTCAGGGTAACCCAGTTCACTGGTTGTTCGCTGATTATACGGGAGCCACGCTGATTATACGGGAGCCATTGTTAAATAAATGAATTGAACTTGCACTTTGATCACCTATTTGAAGATTATTTAATAAAAGCCTTGAATTAACTATTACCCTAGTGAAGAGCTCCCCGGATTAGTCCAGCAGTTAGTGACTTGGTACATAAACAAAGAAGAAATACGAACTGGACGGAAAGCTTATCGCTTATTGCACTCACTTTCTCTGGAATAATACGCGGAGTCGATCTGAGGTGACGTTCAGAAAATTCGGTCCCCGGGCACAAAATTGAGGAAATATTAGAGAACATTTATTTTTCAAAAATGAAGAGATTCGACGGTTAGAATATTTCATTATTTCATATCAATATTTCTAAGTAATGTGCAATCGGATTATTCCTTTACCTTCTTTAATTTTTTTTGAAATTCACATTCGTACCATATATGATATTAAAAGACGTGTATTACCATCGGTGGTTTTGACTTGTGTGAATTTTATGTGTTCAATAATATTATCCGTCATTTTTGTTTCATTAAAAAATGTATTCTATAGTTCCCTACTCGATGTGGGTGTTATGCGAATGTGCCATTTTCTGGTAATGGAATTACAGGTCAAGGGCGAAAACGTCTAGACCGCCGCATGATACTTAACTGCGACGATATGAGCTCTGGGTCCTGCCGCTGCTCGCTTACCGAAAGCCCTGTCACCTCCACCACCACCGCCATTGCCCGGCATTATTACTGCCTCCTTCACTACCCCCGCCGACGCCATCACTGCCGACGTTATTCCTGCCGTCACTGCACCGCCACTGCCGCCAATGTCGCTGTTACCGCTGTCACTGCCACCGCCATTGCCAATGTTACTGCCAGCGCAACCGCTTTCTTCACCACCTCAGCCCCAGTGGCCATCACCGGCACCACCATAATCACCGCATGACCGCGGTTACCACATTGGCGCCGCCTCTGCCGTCTACAACGCTGTCCCTGGTTCTGCTGCAAAACCTACCATCGGTACCTTAATTTCCATTACTACCACCTTGGTCACAAATTGTCACATTGCACGTTTGCAGGGATGCCTCCACAACTTAAAGAACCACCACTGGTACCATTGTCTCAGTTACCTCCACTACTACCACCATCACCAC
>BOPP01000055.1:5971587-5991453 GCA_017312745.1 Gryllus bimaculatus
GCAAGGGTGGCGCAAGGGTGGCGCAAGGGTGGCGCAAGGGTGGCGCAAGGGTGGCGCAAGGGTGGCGCTGGTGTGAGTCAGCGGTGGCACTAGAGTGGCGCAGGAAGTGACGCGGTAGCGGGTGCCCTGAACCGTCTTGCGGGCGCGACGTGGCGTGGCCATATCCAAACGCATGCGCTAGGCCCTGGACCATGGGCGTTTTGCCCTGGGGCGCTGGGCGCAATATACGCTGTCCTTGGCGCCGTGTGTCTGTGTGTGGGGCTTTGCGGGGCGCCCTCGAGCGCGGAGGTCATTCATGGAACGCCCGCTGGTTAGTGGAAGGGTCGTTGGTGCATGTTTGCGCAGTGCCCATCGAGCGGCATTCATGGCGATGCCCGTTTCGCGGGGTCCATTTGCGCGTGCTCATTGTGCAGACCTCAAAGCTAATTCCACGATGCTCATTCGCGGTGTCCAGAGTCCCATCTGCTTTGGCCGTTATCGTGGACGAGTTGCAGGCTGCTAGGTGTAGTGGAGATAGATCCATAGTTCAGAGTCCAGTGCGTTGCATTTCTCGCTGCATGTCATTACTCTTCATAGTCATATGTATCGTTTTCATATTCATCATAGATTATCGTTCACCATCACATTTATGAGCGTAGACCATGAATCAGGGAATAAAAAAGTACTGTTATCGTTCATAATATCATCATATTCATGATTTGCACTGTTACCCGAAGCGCACTCAAATCCGCACGTAACGTCCCTTTAAATTTATCTGAAATTTCGCGTTCCGTGTACGGATGGAGGTGCAATTCCTTACCGTTGATTTTCGCATCGTGTTCTGTACACTCTAGAAAAGTATTTCCGAATTATATGTGGAAATCTACGTTGTGATGAGAGGGGATTTGTGACTGGCACTTACACATGTTGGTAGTGAGTGGAAGTCAGCGTCTTTCACTGCTATCTGTTGAATCTGCATTAACGGGGCCATTGACCATGCGTTGACGCGGTAGGACCAGTCGCCAGGAGTTCACCAAGTTCAGGTTGACGAAATTTTGATCCGCTCTTTCTCCAACACAATTTATTTTAACTTATCCATAAATTACATTCTATAATTTCTATATTTTTGAATGTACTTTCTCTCTCTCTCTCTCTCTCTCTCTCTCTCTCTCTCTCTCTCTCTCTCTCTCTGTCTGTCTCTTCCACCCTCCTTCACTTCCACTGACTAAATTATTCGTACTCATTTCTCTCCAACCGAATAGAAAAAATATGACATGATGACGAAAATACAGAGTTAGTCGAAAATGGCAAGAACACCAATTTTTTACCGTTCTTTGCCACGGGAAAAAATAAAAAATATTGGAGTCGCTTTGTAGAAAATAGTTGTTAAAACTTGCCTCTATGGGCAAAAGTACGCGAAAACATCTAATACTACAGATATCTTATAGTTATTGGAAGTACCCGAACAAATTTTGAATTTTTGCAGTTTTCTAAAAATCAAACATTTTAACGAAAAAATCTGGGGAATACTTTGTAACACAAATATTTATTTCTTTATCTAATATATATGAATGTACACACTTCAGTTGCCGTCTGGCTTAGTGTAAATTCTATCCTACTATATTACTTACTACTGCTATTATTTACAATATGTACATTATTAGGAATTATTTATAATGTAAGCTATTGGGTGTTATTTAAAATGCATAAATCTATTCGAATGGCTCTTCCGATCAGAATCTAGTTTTTAGTGGCTTGCGTCCGGCATTGATCCTCTTGCATTTTTGCATATACTTTTCACCTCACTATCACTAAGGCTGCCCCTAACTTCTTGCTTTCACTTCACTGACACTGGAGGAACACATACATTCTAGGCAGGGTCTCCAGCTTGTCGTCTGGTGTTGTTGCAGGTCTTTTCTGTTGTTCTGCAGCTATCTTCCTGTGGCACGGTGTAGAGGAGGGCGCCTCTACGGACTCTGTCCCGCGCTATCTGTTTGTACTCACGCGGAGCCAGGTGTATATTGCATGCCGTACTACAATCAATGGCTTCAGTGATTATTCTTTCTCTTAAGGCTTTTATCTTGTGGCCGTCTGCAACTTTCTTTAGAGCGGCGTCATTACCCGCACACCATTCTCCCAGTGTCCTTACCACAAACGGGAGTACTTCGGTGCTGTAGTAACCGATGGTAATGAGGTGGGAGTGGGTGGCTTCGTATTTTTGACGCTTTTCTTCTTACTTCCCTTTCCAAGTTTCCCCTCTCGTGCGTCACCCACTGCGAAGTCCACCACGAGTGCCATTCTGCCCCGCGCGAGTACGAGATCAGGGCGATTGCTGCCCACCGTTGCCTGATTCTCCCGGAGCACCTGCCACCCCGCTGCAATGGCAGCTTCTTTGTAAATGACCCTGATGTTGCTATGTCGGGCGTTACAAAAATGTATTCTGACTACACAACGCATTAGAACAAGTAATTTACTACATATAGCCACAAGATATATTCACTTTACCGTTACCAAAGCTCGGCAGTAAGAGTTTTTTGTTCTTGAAAAATTTCCGGTTTCCTTCGCGCGATTACAATATTCCTTTTATTATGAAGTAAGCGAAGAAAGTAAATAGTGAAACGATAAAAAATTGTTATATTGCTCCTCTGCTCGATGCATTTATGTGGCATGCTGGCAGGAGTTGCCGAGAGCATTCGCCACTGTAGTTGGAGCTAGGAGACCTTGGTTTCCCAACATAATGGAATTCGTGCGTTGGCATTAACAGAGCGAAACCCTACACGGGCCCGCGCAAAGTTGTTCTGCATTCGGCAGGTCGCACGAGCAGAATCGCTGTATACGTACATAGAAAACGCAGCGGGACGTTTTATTTCCCAGCACTTCATTCCCTATTTTGAATTGAATTGAATTTGCCTTATTTTACGTGGCGAGACTCGGGCCATCAGGCCCGCTCTTCCGTCTGACCACGCAAATTTCGCTACGCTCCTTTCACCAACTAGCATAGGAAGGAGGTATTTCTTGGGCGAGAAACAGGCGATTTGAATTTAGCTCAGAGGCGTCATTTATGCTTGAGGATCTCTTACATGCAAGTAAATCTACTAACATGGGACAGCCGGCTTTACTTCCCCTCCGAAGGAAGGCGTACGAAGGATTTTTTCGCCCTGAAAAATCCACGGCTTCGATCGGGTTTGAACCCGCGAAAGTGGGTACAACAGTAACACCATCGCCGCCGCCGACTATTTGCAGGGAGGTATGTCCTTTCCTGATTTTCGATGTTTATGGGGACAAGTTTTTAAGTCAGGTTGATCAGCGTGACGGACGAGTACGGAATGCTAAACAAAATATCTCCATTACTACTGCTCCATTTCAGAATACGTTGCTTATTTGTGCCAACACTGACGTAAAATCAAAATGCGAGTTTTCCGTGCTGCACATTGAACGCCTCACGTGACGATGATACGATACCACATCAAATTCTCTCATAGTAAAATTCCAAAAGTTTTTGTATTCCAGTCAAAAAAGTTCCGAAACTAATATCTCGTATAACATTTCAATATATATTCATTTTACTTGCATCATTGTCGCAGCCAAGGGTTAAAATGAGTCATAAGGAACGTCTAATCTCATAGAAAGGAAATGTTTGTAACATATGTGGAACTGGTATTGAAAAGGTGCCTCTGAAAGGTAGTGTGTCGTGCGAGGTGAGTGACAGGGCTTGTGTAGCAGCCGCTCGCCGCGTGCACCGTTGGCCGAGCTCAGACCGCACTGAGCTTCGTGGAAATGCCGCGGCTATTAACGCCAGGGGTATGCAATCAGTCCGGCTCTGTGTCGCGGGAGTGAGATTTGACCCTATTTGTACGCCACTGCTCGTAAAGCATGGAGGGGGGATATGTTCGTCATGTCAGTCCGCGATCTAGATTTATTTACATTTATTTAGATTTATTTAGTTAAAAAACAGTAAATACTGTATGTGACTGTTTGGGGGAGAAGATCATCTGCGCACGTTTTTTGGAGTTCTAGAATCCCTTACCATCATTTTTTACTATAAATAGTTGAAAGATGAGTGAAATTTTAAAATAAATAAATAAAAAATTAAAAAACGCGAGATAAGCAATATTTAAAAAAACTAGATATTTTCGTTCCCCAGTAATAGAAACTTATTTGCATCGGTAAATGAATTGAAGGTACGATTTTTCTGCATTGATAACAAAATAGTAACTCGTCCTTACCTCCTACTACTACAAACAAAAGGAGATCTCAACAAAACCTGCGAACATAGTGAAGCGACATTTACGTCCAGAAGCAAAACAAAGGGCCATCTCAGCATTTCCTCAATGTATCTGGGAAACTTGGCAAAAAACTAATGAAGATGGGGTCATTGACCCGGAAGCTGCGGTACATTATTTGTCACAAGCATACTAAGTCTGTTAAATAATTATACAATACAAATGTGAAATAATTCAATATATATCACGGTTTTGTTAAAAAACATTATTGCCAAACTGTGCAAGCGCCGATCCATTGTCAAACAGTCTGAGTGGGCAATAAACAAATACCCTATTTCCCAATTGTAGTTCGTTTTAATTAACATCATTTATGTTACTCAGCAACAACAAAAAAGAAAATCGAAAAATTAGTTGGTGTTCTCCCGTCACACAGAAGAAAATATAATAAAACGTAGGTCAATCTACACTTCAATATTTGCATTTTCAAACACAAGACGTGAAATGAAATATACAAAGAAGGGTTTCTGCTTCCCTGTGACCACCTGAAAATTTGTGCACTAGTATGTTAAAAAGCGATCAGCCAAGGAGCCAATATTAAAAAAAGATACACCTTTTATTTTGGTATGCTAGCTTCGTGGTAGGGACATGCGTTTTCATGTCCCGCGTGTCGGCACCGTAGGGAAGAGGGGGGTTGGGCAGTGGCGAATGAAAAACGGGGGTGGCTCCCCACCCCCACCCCCACCCCTACCCGCAACCGCAGCGACCGCTCGCTGCAAACTCCCTCCATCCCTCCGGCCTCTCCTCACCGACCTCCACCCATCCACCTACCCACCCACCGCTCTGGGGTGCCGTTAGTTCAGCTATGCGTTGCGAGTGTTCTCACAACGCCGCAAATTCATTCATTCACTTCTCCCTCATGAAAGCAATATTTTCCAGCGTCTTCTTCAGCGCTTCCAGATTATTGAATTGGAGATGCTGTTACAGTCCTTCGTGCCCATTGGTTCCTTTTCGCTATTTTACTCGTTATCGTTACAATATGATAAGGAACACTTGAACACTTGATTTGATGATCTTTTGTATTAGAAAATTATTGTCAAAATATATGGCGCACAATGATTCTGAAGTGATGTTCATTTGATTTTCTTGCGAATTCTTATACTCTATACGGGGGATGGTAAAAATCAAAACCCTAACGTCGTTAGTATAATATTAAAAAACAAAGTGTTCACCAAATTGCCAGAACTCTTGCATTAATTTATATGGAATAATCAAGAAAATCTGAGAGAAGTTAATGCTGATTGTAGTGATTTTATGGGAATAACCCTTCAGGTGAGAAGTGATAGGAAAACATATGTGTAAGTGTAACCACTTTTAAAAGTTTCATGTATTAACAGAAAATAAATCCGTTAGGGGATTTATACTTTAATTTTGCAGTACTTGGGTGGGTATCTGAAAACGGTATTATGCTTCCAGACTAGGTGCTATATAGACTGTGCACAAGCGTTTCATAAAAAGTAATAGAAACACTAATATTCGTTGTTAAACGAAATGCACGTTAACATGAAGGTCAATAGTTTGAATTGCCTATTATTACAAAAGAGGCCTTTGTCGGAAGTTGAATGTCATCTAAATACAATGAGCATAGGAAGAGCAGAAAAGTCGGGTGTCCTGACCTGAAAGACAGCTTTTTATTTTGACCCTTTCGCTTTTGCAACAAAGATGACTTGTTTTGACAAACAAACTTACAACAAAATCAAGATCTTTCACATTCGAAATAAAATAAAATATAATATATCTAAAACAAAACCAAAGATAGAAAAATAGTCTTTCCAAAAAACTAAAACAGTTACTCCACTCGTAGATAAAATTCATTAAGATCTCAAGAAATATTAATGCGATTGAAGTTTACCGAAATGTTATGAAATGTCTTACAAGCTAATGATCTAAGACCTCAATATTTGTTAAAGCAGTGTACCAATTGTATTAAATGAACTGTTGAAACGAGTTGTATTCACTACATGTCATCCCTGTCTCAGCAACGCAACTTTGAGCAGCGGAGACACACGAAACGCAGGAGATGTATTCTGTTCTGTATGAGGGAAAGGGTAACTTCTGAATTATTGGATGTGCAGCGACAGGGTGCTGATCGTGTGCTTTCATTGCCACTCGACCATTTCACAGAACATATCAAGTGGATCTGTTTTGAAGTTGAATAGGGAGAACACGAGATCAACTGCAATGGTTACGCAACGTTTCAAGAAACGTATACAAAGGTACAATTTGTATGTTTAAGGTTTTGTCTCATGTTTTGGAGTCTTCGTTCAGAGGTTGTAACATCTCACGATATCTACATTTTATGTCTTTTCCTCTTTGTCGAATTCCAAGAAACCTCGAGTGGTGGTATAAAACTACATCACTAGAACTACTCAACGCCAAGTTACGACCCTGCAATTTGGCGCCCTCATCATGTGATCAAAGACTGATTATTACACACAATGTGTGAACTCGTCAGAAATTGCTAGGTGGGCAGGTGTTTATACAAGTAGGTTCCGAAACACTCGAAAATGAGTGGGGCCACCATATTACAAAAATAACAAATACCATTGTATGTACTGGGCGCGACAGCCCGTGAACGGGCTCAGGCCTACCGGCGATGTCCCTGCCTCGCGGCAATGGGTTAAAGGGGGACGTGTGGTTCACACGTAGACATCCCCACGCAGTATCCCGGTCTTCTCAACCTGAGAAGTGAATTTTCTTATTGTCACACAGCAACATATACTAAGATATTGTAAGGACTACGCACACTATAGTCTGGACGCGACCGAGAATCGAATCCGGGACCACAAAGTGGCAACGTAGTGGAAAGTGAGCACGCTGAACGAGAGCTGGCTACAAGCCAACAAATATTGTTGTCTCCACAAAAATTCGTAAATACGACTGGCAAATAAGGGCGCATTTAATAGACATACATGGGTATAGCCCAGTGGAATAATGAATTTAAATGCATACCTATTTTTTTGCTACCCAAAAACTCTAGAAAGAAATCATCGTCCTGTAGAATAATTGAATGATAGTTCGTTTGATTATGTGAAATGTTTGTGTTTAAGACTTATATGATCAGAGTGCTTTCTGCTTAGTCATAGATACATGTACACATTGGCGGAACGACGCCAATGGATTAAAGTATTGCTGTAATATGCTCAAAGGACCGTGAGCCCCTTTCTGGCTCAGTGCCGACTCCTGAGCTGAAAGTGCGGCACAAGCTATGAGGAGAAGGGTTTTTACATTTATATGTAAAATTTCCTTAACGTTCCACAGGAGATTGAAAATTCTTAAAGGTTCTGTAGCCCAATGGAGGGAAATCTTGAAGCACAACTGTTCGTTTAGGGTGTGACCAACACCTTCATGTGAATAATACTTCTCTGGAGACCGTGTGAATACCATGATAAATGCTGCTTTCCCAAACACCTCTTGAAAAATTCACAAGAAATATAACTCACGATAACACCTATTTCGACATATTATTACGTATACATATACTACGTAATCAATTTCATTGTAAATATATGAGAAATCAATTCTAAAACAACTTTAAAATTAAACAAAGTGAATCTGGTAACGGAATTTATTACAACGCATTTTTGAAAGACTAGAGCATTGGTTCCTTGTTAATATACTTGCTGTTTACAAAATAAGAGTTTGGCGCGCGAAATTGTGTGTTTATGCAGCAGGTGGAGTAATTTAAACTCTCTGATGCCCATTTAACACGATTTTGTTCGCGACGCATGTGCTCTTTAACTGTGAAATGAACGGAATGGGGTGACCAGGCTACAATTATGCCGGCTATTTAATGCAGAAAGTCGTCTGTTGTCCCATACATTGAATAGGAAGAATGAATCAGGTACCGATAACCGGTAAACGTTTGCAATTAACACGAAAAACACAGCAGCTAAGTCTGTGAGTAAGTCGTCATTTTCTGAGATTAAATGAGGCTCGGGGATAATATATTTCATATGAATGAGCAAAACGTTTTGCTGGAAATGTACCTGAGTCTTTCGCGGGTTCCCAGCCTCTCTGTCTCCCCATCACCCCATTACCCCATCTCGCAGCTCCCCTCCCCTCCCCTCCAGCCAGCGCCATCCCCACCGGCAACTCGATTCTCCGGCCCCCGTCCTTTTTCCTTCCTTCCGCCATCCCCCGTCCCCCGCATTGTCTCAAACAAACAGTTGGCGGCAGAGCAGCGGAGCAAAATGAGCCAACCCATTGATCCCCACACGCTCAAAATAATACCGGACATTACTTTATCCGGTATTATCAGACGGAACCGACACAATTTGATTAGCATACAGATTTATTGCTGATCATAAAAGCTGGTAAAGGAGAGAGAGAGAGCTCGCTAATTAAATGACGCGCGTGGAAGAGGGGCGGAGGCTGGCGGATGCGGCGACGTCATCATTTGCATTGCTCGCGGGTTGAGGGACGGAGGGAGGGGGCGTAGGGGAGATGGGAACCGAAGAAGAGGTGGGGCGTGGCATTGAGGCAGACACGGGGACACATTTGAATGCGGAGACAACGGCAAGGGGAGGGAGGGAGAGGTGTAGAGCCAACAGTGGCAGAGACAGAGGGACATGAACAAATGAAGAGAGATAGATAGAGTAGGGAAAGGGAGAAGGGCGTGAGTACAAACACTAGAGGGGGTAACGGGTGTGGGAGAGATGGGAGGGGAGAGGAGAGTTGGTGTGATGGTGATATCGGTAAAGGCAGGGCAGAATAGAGAGGAGAAATGTAGAAAAAAGTGCAGTCATGGAGAACTGAAGGAGTAGATCAGAGGCAAAGATACGGATCGGTGAATGGGGAAGTAGAAGGGAAATAGAATAGGGCGAGAACTGTGAGGGAGGTACGGATGGGAGAGGGGTAATCGGATGTGGCTCGAAGGCAAGCGGAAAGTAAACAGAGGAAGGTGTGAGGGCGAAAAGAAAGCGGGAACAAAGGCAAATGCTGAACGGGCGTGTGGGTGGGGAGTGGAGTGCAAATGCTGGTGATGAAATCGGGTGTAGGGTGAGGGTGGATTGGAGAGGGGCGGAACGGAAAGCGATGCTTTTTTGGCGCCAGCGCATTGTCATGGAGGCGGGGAGGGGGAGAGAACTGCGCGAGGATTGATTCGTGTAGTGGTGTAAGGCGGATGGGGGAGGCAGGGGAGAACGATCCGAGGAGTTGTTGTGTAGGTGGGACGTATCAAAAGAGAGGGCTCTATTGCGCACTCTTCGTACGATCGAAATGACATGTCGTAGCGGAAGCGTTCTGCGTGGTTCGAGAAAACATACACTTCATAGACTGATTATGTGACGTGCGTAACGATATGAATTATGAAATGTTTTTGGAAAGCGAAGGAAATTGGTAGTGAAGTCAATTTATCGTTCTTTTATTTGCATCTGTGTGCTGCTTTGCGTTTTCAGTGTGTCTGTCCCTTTTCCATATGTACTTTATAGGCTTTTACTTAATGTTTGATATTGGGAGTATTCATTGTTTAGGTTGAATATTAAAAATATTGAAATTATTTTATAAAATACTTGCTGAATATGCTTTTTCTCAGAAGGTAATTCAAAGGTCTGGTGGTTTGCGGGTTAACACTTGGATGGCCCGATCATCCTTAGTCAAGTCCTTTGAGATGGACGGCTCGTTCACCTCGCTCCCTATCGCCCTTGTCCCGCCGTCTCTTCTTCGCCCACACAAGCTCAGCCCACCCCGCACCTCTCCACGGTTCCCTACGCCTCCGCGTACCTCTCTGCATCTTCGTGCTCTTTCGTACTGCTTCCCGTCCCTCGCCGTGCCCGCTCGTCCCCGCTCGTCCCCGTCCCTGACCGCTCCTCCGCCGCACTCGTCCGCGCTTCTCCTCGTCCCCGCCGGAACCCAACGCTTCTCTAAGAAACTCGCCACGCATCCCCACCCTTCAGCACTGCATTATCCTTGTTCCTTCCCACCACTACCCACTCCTTCTCTCTGAAAGTCACCTTCTCCCTGAAAGACGCTTCTCTCTGAAAGTCAAGTTCCCCCGACCTTCAGCACCACCACATCCCTGTTCCTTCCCCCTCCTCCCCACTCCTCCACGCGTCACCCCTCCTCTTCGAGCCTCCACGCCTCCGCCTCCGAGCCTTCTCACTTCTCTAAACTCGCCAGCGCTTCTCCCCGTTCCCGCCCGTGACCAGACGCGTATCTCTGAAAGTCAGTACCTCCCAAGCTTCCCCGCCCTTCAGCACCACAATATCCCCGTTCCTCCCTGCTTCTACCCACTCCTCCACGCGCCACCCCTCCTCTTCGAGGGTCCACACCCCTCCTCACTTCTCTAAACTCGCTAGTGCTTCTCCGAGTCCCCGCCCTCGCCCCCGACGCTTCTCTCAGAAAGTCACTCTACCTCCCTACGCTTCCCTGCCCTTCAGCACCACAACATCCCCTTTCCTTCCTGCTTCTACCTACTCCTTCACGCGCCACCCCTCCTCTTCGAGCCTCCAAGCACCTTCTCACTTCTCTAAACTCGCCAGCGCTTCTCCCCGTTCCCGCCCGTGACCAGACGCGTCTCTCTGAAAGTCAGTACCTCCGAAGCTTCCCCGCCCTTCAACACCTCAACATACCTTTTCCTTCCTGCTCCTCCTTACTCCTCCACGCGCCACCCCTCCTCTTCGAGCCTCCACGCTTCTTCTCATTTCTCTAAACTCGCCAGTGCTTCCCCCCTCCCCGCCCTCGACCCGACGCGTCTCCCTGAAAGTCGCCCTACCTCCCTACGCTACCCCGCGCTCCTCCCCGCTCGTCGACTTGGCTCTCGTCGCCTCGATGCTTTCTTCTGAACTTTCCCGCTCCTCCCCGCCCTCTCTCTCTCTCTCTCTCTCTCTCTCTCTCTCTCGCTGCCGTTCACTTGTTGGCGGTGTGTCTCGTTTCACGCCTCCATCTGCCAGAGCAGGGTGGCGTCCCGTTGCGCTGTCAACAAAAACATTTTGCCTCCTAAATTATCAGGCAGTTTCGTCACGAAGAGGAGCAAGAAGGACGCATCTCGAGCACCGCTCCCTCCCCTTCTCCGGCACATGATCCTCCCCAGAACACGGCCAGTAGCGACATCCTCTCAAGAATTTGAAATGACAGGTTCAAATATCCGGATATCATGACGGTATTTTTAGTAGCGTTTCTGTTCACGTTGATATGTTGTGACTGTTAATGTTTCTAAGTCGTTGACGAAATTTATAAGTATGTTCGATCATTTTCCTCGCGATCCGTAGAGTAATTGCAATACTTACTTGTTATCTTCCCAACACTAAATGCATTTTCATTCTTTTCGAGCCTTGTAGGGTGTGTTTTAGAATAATACAATGCGGAAGAAAGACAATGGCGAGACAGAAAATAAACATTGGTCAATTTGTTTTAAGACAATTAGTCCATTTGACATTAATCCTTAACTTAGAATTGACTTCCGTAAAGGAACATTACTTCATGTTAAATGCCTCATAAAGTTCGGGAACATTTGCTTTTCCCTTCCGCATTTCTGTCGCTGTCACACTCTAGTCACGATTACGACGGCATTGATGTGGAAGTTTCTACTCCTTTTGTGGGCCTTGATAGCACTAGTACTGGTCGCTGCAGGCAAATAACTTATGTGGACTGTCATGTGGAAAAAAATAAAGAAAAGAAAGAAGTAACTGGTAACAATAGTTTTTCTACTCCTATTGGATACTTCTCTCATTTGATGGCTGCAACACATTGCATAATGATGTTCATTACGATACAGGTTATTGGCCAATCACAGAGAAGTTTATAAACCAAGTATTGACACTTCATAAAAATTGAGAATCTTTTTGGTATATGTTTATTTCGATTGTGTACATTAAAATTGCACTTCACACTAAATTATGCTTGTCAGTTTTAACTTATTTAATCAAATTTTACGTGGAATATTATTTAAAATAAATTCGATCTGATCCTAGCGCAGTAGATGTAAAGGGAACGTTTGCCTGACGTTGAGACCAGAACGCGTCATTTAGCATTATATGTTGCTGCCGTGTGGTTACTCTAAAAAAGGCTAATTATTTTTTTTTTAATTTCTAGTGACTCAGAGGTTGAGTTGGCACCTCCAGAAATAAGATATGCGAAAATTGTGACCGCCGAATGTTTGCAAAAATTTTTGTAATGTCTTGCAGGCTGACTGATAAACCAAAGCCCCTTGCAGAATGGTAGGGTAGCTGCCCGCTAGGTGGCCTTGGCTGAATCCTGATTGTCATCTGCCACGAAATGATTCAATATAAAAGTTTAACTTATAAACGTTATCATAAGTCGTAGTAAAAGTACCGTATGAAACTAGATGTAATTAATATATTCGTGTGTAGTTCATGAAACGAGCGAGGAACGAACGAGTACCATAATGTCACACTCGTGTATTAATACGAATAGCTACATCATAATGTAGTATTATTTGTTCACAGTTTCCAACATCAGAATTTAACACGCATCACTTAAAGGTCAGTTCACTGTTTACTCAGAAAAAATAACCACGTCCGTAGCACAGTCGTCTTATCCAGAAGATGTCCCAATTCGCAGGGCTCTTCACCAAAGATCGATAGTTCCGATCACAGACCGTCGTAGGCAGAAGTCAATCTCGCACAGTTACTAACTCACAACAAACTCTTTCTCTGCCTTGCCAAGCTGCTCCCTCCTCAGATAGACCCCCTGGACTTAGAGACTCTCTTCAGTCATAGATAACTTCGCTAGTGGAGTACCAATTTGTGCACTCTGCCACCCGCTTTTCCCAGCTGTGCGCGCGCAATTTAATTTCCCTACGGTGCTATTTAATTTCGAATAAATAGTTGAAATGTTATTTCAAAGACAGAAGTTATTTAATTCATGTAACGATACGAAACAATTAAAATATCGTACATATTTTATTTTTACTATGAAAAACTCTTGCTGAGACTTTCACGAAAATACCCCTCTTAATGTGACCGTCGATACACATCCAAAACATGTGTTTTGTATTTTTTTTGAACTTTCAGTCCTTTTTCCGTTTCAGTGTTTGTCCGATCCATTTGTGTGTGAACAACGCTAGTGTCTTAATGGCAGAGTTTTATACCAAATAAAAATTTCGTTTTGTACGGGAAGAACACAATACTTTGTATTCAATACACACGTGCAATTTGCTTCAAAACATCTCAATTTTCAAAAAGTAATAATACGATTTTTCTTCGAATGTCTAATGCGTCGTATGAGAAAGACAGTTTTCGAGGAATGGCTCCAGTATTTGTAGACTCAAGTTGCAATATTATAAAATCACGTAAACATTGCACAATACAAGAATGTACGTGACGCTTTAGTACCAATAGTTTGTGTGTGGGATCGGTACTTTGAAAATTGTGCACTTCAGTTTTGTAAGTGTTGTAACATTGACTTACATCCACTAACTTGAAATACTAAACAGATCTTCTCAGAAACTTCCCGATTAGCAGGAAACTGACGAGTCCCATTATTTATGCTTTTAATTTTTAGAATAATTAATCATCTAGTATTTTTCGTTATGTAAAATGTTACGTGATTTCGTGACTTTTTGCGTAATATAAAATATTGCCAAGAATAAGCAAATATTTTGTTCTCAAGTGAAATGGGACCATTACCAACTCTTATTACTCCATGTGAATTGATATCATTTTTATATATAGTGAATGTCCAATAATGTGAAACTGTCAGGACGAGTAAAACAGACATTTCAAACAAAATTAGCAATGTAAATAATATACTGAAAACTTAAATTATGGTTGTCATTCTACCTTGTGAAAAAACGCTTCCACATTATAGTAAGTGAGCTTTGAGTTGACAAAGACCCTGGGAGTAATTTCCTGCCGAGCCAAATAGTATGCCATCCTGTTGTTATTAGTCGATTTTTTATTGGTTGCCTCCCTCGTATTCTGAGCGGGGTAAGGAACGGGTGGTGACTCGACTAATAATCACCGATAATGTTCTCACTGCATTATTGTAGAGATGTGTCCCCCCACGATGAACTGGGCAACGAACTCGCGCCGCTGCGGGTAGGAGAGAGGGCGGGTGGCTGCCTCTCTTTGACAGCTGCGCCCCTGCGGCCGGCTGGCGTTGCCTCATCCCTAAATTATCGGCTATCCGGGAGACGCCGCGTCATTGGATGGGGTGCCGGCGTTTCGCCTGACATGTCACAGGCTTCTTCAGGGCAGTGATCAGGATCTTCTTCAGGGCAGTTGCCTCATCCCGGTGGCTGCCGGCGACCCTGCTTCACGCAACCTCTCGATGAGCTGACGGGGCGTGGGACGACGCGCCATCCCAGGACCCACAGCCGCGCGTGGCGAGTATCCATCATGTATGAGAGAACTGCTGGCCTGCATTGAACTAATACTGAGAGCGAAGCGAAGAAGTCGTGTAGGGTCTCCAAAAGTTTGTGACTTCGAGACTTCCATGGAAATCGCAAATGGTTAGAGTCCTCGAGGCTGTATCGAAAGAAATCCTTTAGAGGGTCTCAACAACGTCGTGTCGTAGGGGCTCTGCCTCTGGAATCACAAAGGTGTGGGCTCCATCCTTCCGCATGCTTCCGTTTCTGATTGCTCAGAATGAACTTCACAGAACAGGAGCGGGGGTTTTCTCGCACCAATGATGAACTAGCAATATTTTTCTTCAAAAAGTGCCGTTGCAGTTTTGCCGGCAACAATCGATGCGTGCGCCTGCACGTTGGGTGCGAACTTCCTCCCCTGCGGTAAATCAGAATCCGACCCAGCTCAAAACATCGGTGTTGTTTTTCAGAAAACGGCGGCGGCCAGGTCGGCCTTTCAACTCTCTTTCTCTCTCCAAAACACGGGTTGATCGTGCGCATCTGGGCGGTCTTTTTTCCTTCCGCGGTCGGCCGCTGCATCGCGGCGGCGTTTAAAACTTTCTTTCGATCGCAAAAGATCCTTTTGACCGGTGGTCGGCGCGCCGACTACTTGACACTGGATGCGATGGGAGGGCTGGGTCGGCTTGAGGAAACGGAGATCCACCCTCCAACCACTCCTCCTTTGCGCATGCGCGATCTGGTGTCATTCAGCAACAACCCACACAAACAAGATGCAAGTCTTCTAAAACAGAATCGTCCGCATTGCGACCAAAGTCCCATGATTTGGCAGAAACGCAACTCTCCATTCCATTTCAACTTAAAACTAATAAAGGAGCAAGTAATTCACACATTCCACAATTTATTCTTCCACCTACCTAAAATAACCGGTACATCCTTTTACAAGCTCGGTAGAGATAACCCTCCCTTGCTGAGAACAAAAAACAGATATTTCCTTCATTCACACTGTAACTGCTTTTCCGCCTTTGAATAGAAATAAAGAACTCCAGCATTTAATATCGTCTCCCAGTAACTTCTGGCTGTGCTCGCCGAGTTTCCCCACTCTTAATTTTTGAGCTTAGAATAAGTCACCAATCATATGTACAACTGAACGATGTAAATTCGGTCAAAAATAAATGAATAGATAAAAAAAGGAGTGGCCGTCGGTGATCTCTAGCTGTGATGCGTCGACCGCCGCGTTCTTGCCCCAATGATAGCCACCTCTCTTCACATAGAATCTTCAAGGTGGAGGTGTATACACCTCCCTACTTTTGACTTTTCTTTGACCCAAAAAGCAACGCCCCAGCGTCCCTTCCGCACGTGCAGCGCGCGCAGCCGTCCGCCATTTCGTGTTTGACGAGGAAATGGTCGACGCCTAGTACGACGCAAATTTATCAGATCGTTCTCAGATATCATCGTCCCCTCAGAGATCAGAGACACCTCAGATATTGCGAAAATAATCAGATAAATAAGCAGTAAAATACGTAAACAGATAAATTTCTGCTTAAAAAGCTTAAAATAAATTAATACTGCATTTAAAATAACGTACTAATTATATATTTTACGTGTGAAAGGAGATAAAACTTATTTGTAATGAAATGTACTTATATATTTGAACTAAAGTTTGTTCTTTTCTTCTTTTCAGGTGAGTGACGGTGGTTGCGTTTTCTGATTACTACATGTGAGTAAATTACTATTACAGATAAATATGACGAATACCTTACTATATAAATTCTCGGCTGTCCGGGAGACGCCGCGTCGTTGGCTGGGGTGCCGACGTTTCGCCCGACATTTCGCAGGCTTCCTCAGGGTAGTGACGAACGTGACGAACTCTTCGTCACTACCCTGAGGAAGCCTGCGAAATGTCGGGCGAAACGTCGGCACCCCAGCCAACGACGCGGCGTCTCCCGGACAGCCGAGAATTCATGAATTCGAGCCGCGGAAGCTTACGTACACACCTTACTATATAGTTCCATATTCCATAATAATACTTAAATTTTGTTTTAGTTTTTGATCACTTATAACATTTCTATACTTTAACATCCCAACAATTACGGTATCCGTATCTTCGTAAACATGCAAATTTAGGTCCTCTGAATGCTATTAATATATTCGTGCCATCCCATCTAATGCACTAATACTTCATTGTGCTGCGTAAAAGTTTATTTACAGTGTCATATTTTATATGAGATCTACAAAGTGGATTCAGTATCCTCAGTGAAACTGATATCTTTAGAGAAGATATTCAACATTTCTTCTTCTTTAATTTATTTCATTTTGATCCAAAATCCAACGAGTTTCTCTAAACAAGAGGTGTTACACCAACACATAATTTCTCGTACTGTTAAGGTTACGTAATATTATAATACTGTAATTGGGCTCTTCTAGTATTTGAGATACCACTTGTGTCCAAAAAGAACCAAACAAATTGAAAGAGCGTATGACGCCAACCGGTAATTATTTCGACAGATAAATACTCCTTTCTTCCATTTCTGTAATTTTTTTACTTACAAAACAAAGCAACATGATGAAATCAAAATTGTAACAGTATTCGTGTTACATTATCCATATATAGTGTTCCAGTAACTTGCTTTCGTGTGTCCGTGCGTCGGTCCGACACTCACGCTTAAACAAACTGCCGTCGAACAATCGAGAGTAATGAAGTGTCATTCAACACGTCTGTCTCCTGTTGGGGAACTGATGATTTGGCTTCGGATTCTAAGAAATTTCTCCAAAAAACGTGTTTGTACGTTTTTTACCCTGCCGTCTAGCGTTGACGAACAATCGTGCCCCAGCGCCACAGTACCCTGGTAATGAATGACAGAAGTCGCGTAGGATTTTATCGGTTAAATGCCACTATTCGATGAGGGACTCAATCACTCGCAGAGAAACGGTTCATCCTCAGTGTTGCCATCTCATAGAATAATTAAGGCGTTATAGGATCATGTTATTTGTATATACACGATATTTCAAACGGAATAATACGATTTTGTACAATAATTTTAACAACAAAGTTATATATAACAACAACATGGTATGTTCTAAAATACGAGCTTGTGAATGCACGAATGTACTTTAATAAACCACCTGATAATACAGGGAAAGAATGAAGTTTTCAGATTATCACATCTTGGAACGTTTAGATGTGGTTCTCCAACACCGTATTCTGGGATGGAATATGGTCGTAGCCCAAAAGAACATACGATAAGTGTTGAGAAGGTACATGTTTCGTATTGAAATATTAATTTTAATTCTTGATATATTATTTGTTATGTACTGTATCGGAGGAGGGAAAAAAAGACTACCCGAAACCAATCTCTTTCTTGTGTTAGTTTTGTTTCTTATATGATATTTTAATATATGATTTTAACTACAGACGTGAATTGCTTTTGCGAAAAAATGAATTTGAGGTTTGGGAGCGCAGTATTGAAACTTTTGCGGGTTGCAGTCTTTACAGCTTGCAGGGGTAATCGGGCGGCGGGATGACGGGGCGGACGGGGGCGGAGCGACGGAGACTCGGACGGGGTGAATGTGGAGGAAGGAACAGGGCGGCGAGCAGAGCGAGGGCGGGGAGCGGAAAGGAAAAGAGTAGTGCGGAGGCGGGACAGGGCGGTGAGGAGGCGCAGCGGAGTTGAGAGGCGAAGCAGAGTGACGAGGCGCGGCGGGGCGCTCGGGCGCGCGGGCGCGGCCGGGGCGGCGGGGCGGCGAGTGGAGAAGCGAGGAGGGAAGTGGCAGCATGGTCCGTGCCGATCTCCCTCCGACGCCGATTTGGCTCCCCCACAATGAATGTCGGCCATTAAGCAAGGTCCCCCTCACCAAAAATGCACATAATGCAAGACTCTTAGGCCGCGACGGCGCAGCAATGGAGTCGGGGGCTCGTCTCACGTAGGGCAGTGGTGGTGGCACGGGCGAGGGCGAGGGCGAGGACGAGGCAGAAGACTTTCTTGGGGAAGGGAGCCTGTGCGCCTTCGCCGACGCTGTTGCAGCGCTGTGCTCGCGCCCTTGCTTCTTGTTTTCCTAATAAATTGCGGCAGCGCTATCTCCCCCAATACTGATAACCATCTCATTAAGAGCAAATTGAAAACCGCTACTCGACAGCGTCTGACCTGTCCATGGAGCAGCTGTTTCATGTCACAAAATGCGCTTCCTGTTGCTGTTAGGAAGACTCGTTTATAACTGCCGTGTGCGAATGGTTCGATCGTTAGCAATGAAACATTGTTCGCCCTGTTTTGTGCATCGTTGACAAATTTTTGACATTTCAATCATTTTGGCAGTTTGGATAATAATATGTGTGTTTGAGTACATAATTAGCAACTATGTACTTGTACTGTATACTGTACTATGTACTGCATTTATTAGAACAATTTTTGTCTATTCCATTCCTTTAGATATAAAATTACGTTATTGATTCATTATACTACTTATACCGGACACTAGAGCTAAATAGAGATAACTCTTCATTGATCTCTGATATTGTTCACCAAATGTTTCCGAAGACAAAGTGTTTTTGGGAACGAAAGCTATTTTGTAACACGCCGTGAGCTAAACGCGGTTTCTCCGGCACGGTGTTCACCGTGCACTAAACAGCAATTTATTTCCATCTAATTGTTGCGTGAAACATTGCGAAGCACGTACGAACCATCTTTTGCAAACGGTGTGATAAAAATAGTTTACGCATTATGTGCGCGAAGTGATTCTCGCATTTATTAACCATTTTAATGTTTCGTTCGTTTAAAGTGTTCGTTTGTATCAATTTTAAAGTTAAATCTTGTGTTCTAGAATAAGAAAAACGTAGTTTTATAATACAATAATGATAATAATAAATTTGTTTTGAGTTTTATAATACATTTCCAAAAATAAAAATCTCGTAATAAATCTCGCAATAAATTGTTTTTCCCGACCAATCAGTCAATAAGAAAATACGTGACTCGCTTTGAGAGTAGCTATAACTTATTTTTCTGTTGGGAAGTGGTCAGAGAGAGATGGATATTGCAATGCTGCAATGTTGAGTTTTCCGAGACGATGATATTGCAATGGTCTCTTGGAAAAACTCTTCTCATTGAGTATTATAGGTTTTAGTTTTCTGATGAAATAGTATGATAACATTACATATACTTTTTTGACCGTTCGTTGATTTACGCGTGCCAGTCAGACACTGAATGTGTCATATTTCAAAATTGCATTAGCATCGCATATGTCTATGGGTCTGTCTGTCTGTCTCTTTTGTCTGTCTGTCGCTCTCTCTTTCTCTCTCTTTCTCTCTCTTTCTCTCTCTTTCTCTCTCTTTCTCTCTCTTTCTCT
>BOPP01000055.1:5991478-6011177 GCA_017312745.1 Gryllus bimaculatus
TTCTCTCTTTCTCTCTCTTCCTCTCTCTTTCTTTCTTTCTTTCTCTCTCTTTTCTCTTTCTCTCTCTTCTTTCTCTTCTCTCTCTCTTTCTTTCTCTCTCTCTTTCTTCTCTCTTCTCTTTTCTTCTTCTCTCTTTCCTTTCTCTCTCTATTTCTTCCTCTCTTTCTTTCTCTCCCTTTCTCCTCTCTCTCTTTTACTCTCTTTTCCTCTCCCTTCTCACACGGTCCTCTTCTTCTCCCTTTACCTCCCTCCCTTCTTCTTCTTCCCCCCTCCTCTCCCCCTTCTCTTCCCCCCCCCCCTCCCTCTCTCTCCCTCTCTCTCCCTCTCTCTCCCTCTCTCTCTTTTCCATATCTTCCATTGTTCAAATATTTCCTTCAAGAGTTGCACTCCTAAGGAGACGTATGGTGTACCACAGACACTACTACGGAAACATATTTACTGAACAGCAAAATCCAATTGTGTAAACATACAACTCAAATAAATTAATGCGAACAGTTAAATACATACATTCTTTTAAAACAACAATTATGTCCCTTAAAACCACATATTATCTATCAACGCTTTACGTTGAGAACGTAATCAAGTATTTCATCGTGTAAGAAGGCACTCTTATAACGACATATCCATGTCAAAAATGTTACGGCAAGAAAAAAAGAAATTTTAGAATCACTTCTAATGAGGGAAGTAATGGCGAGCTAAAGCTCTTCCAGGAAATAAGGACGTATCAGATGGCACTGCTTTACGCAATACAGCAGCTCGTCTAGTCAGTGGTTATCAGCCCGATCTGTGACGTTTCGCCTTGATTGGTCTACGATCCGCGATATTAATTTGCTCGCTGTCGCTCTCGCGTGCCGATGCCACAACCTTCGATGCATCCCCCCCTCCATTTCCCCTCCCCGCACTCTCCCCCCACCCACCCCCTGCAGCTAGCTGCATTCCGTGCTGGTCGGCCATGTCCCATCATGAACCTCCGGCAATTACAATCCACATGGGCGAAATCCCTGCGGCCGCTCCCCTGCACAGCCCAGCCCGGCTGTCAGCCCTTGCGCGGCTCTGCGTCTGGCCGGCCGGATTTCGCTCTCCGCAATTCACTAAATCATTTGCTCTGTTTCGTAATGCAGCTTGCCGCTTGCGTTCTGCATTGTTGCGTTTTCAATGTGCGTAGTCTGAAGCACTTCTATTCTCCAAGCTTCCAGTATCAGGATTGCACAGGCCCATCACACTTCGAGTGATATTGATGCGCCAAAAGTTAGGTGTTTGGGTCACAGACGTTTGAAGAACACGCTCAGAAACGATTTATACAATCAGATCCTTTGTATTTGTCAAAATTGTAAATATCATTTATCACCATGTGTGTTACATTACGGAAAGCTTTCTGTGGTGACATTGTTCAAATATATCTAAAACCAATAATTCAAAAACGCATTATTAAAATGTGTTATGTGTGTACAAATAGATTACTCTCTAATGCTTACTCTAAATAGATTTTTGTCTGTATTTAGTTTTCATTTTTACAAACCAATTATTGAAAGATTATTCTCATTAATATTTTTACAACATTTCTAAACCTATAGATTTGTTTTCTCTGTTAGGGGCATATTTTTGCAGTTCATATTTTTTCAGAATTCCCATTTTCCATCACCTTTTGTCAAAATTAACAAATAGTATGTTGTATGAGAATTCATCCAACATTTTCCACGAAGTCCATTGAATATACTGTTGTGTGGATACAACGGTTGCCTGTGTGATACTGCCCAACAAAAGGTGATGTTTTGTTATCTTTTTTCCTTTTTTTTCTTCAAAACATCAGTAGTCCGTCGTTTCATTTGGCTGTGGACACACTAGCACCTAAACGTTTCAGAGAATTATCCCAGAAAAAAATATTCTCTGATCGATTTTACCTCACTCTAAGCCCTGCGATTTACTTGCTTGCAGGACCACATCAAGTTCCTACGACATTTTCCAATGTTTCAAATAACTTGTTCCAGATGTTTTCTTTAACTTTTTGCTCAAACAGGGGAATGCTCGCTTTTTAAATTGAGGTAGATCCGGTTTCCAGTGAAACTTCTGAAATTTTGTAAATTGTAAATGTTCAAAAGTGTTTGAGTTCCTAACTAAAACTACAATATTGAAGATTGAGAGTTTACAATAAAGTATTTTTTTCACAATTAGCTCTTAAATTAATGTTATGTGAGTTTTAAAAATAAAAGTAACTTTTGCGTAATTTTGCTTCGATTGGTGATAATCTTTAAAAAGTACAAATTTAACATTCTCTGAAAAAGTTCTATTTTTGTTTCATTAAATTTCATATTCAAAGAGTAAATTTGTCTTAATAGTATGCTATAGTTCCAATTTCTTTAGGGTTTTACTTTTACGTTGTTACGTTTACTTTACGTTTTCGAGTAGAGCAAAATGTATGTATCAGCCCTATTTTCTTAATACTTGTGAAGTTTTGAAAATTAAAAATTCGAATCTCTAGCACTTCTTTCAAGAATGCTTTATGAGATTACTGAAAAATCAGTTAATACAATAGTATTAATAAGTATTATAGTGAAACAAATCGTTAAAAATCATACGAGAAATTTAGCAATGTCAAAGCACTACTAATTTGTGTAAATCAAAATACTTAATTGAATTATTTATAAAGCGGCCTACGTGCTAAAAGTAGTATTGATAGTTGCACTGTTACAATATAGAATGAGACAAATGTTCGAAAAGAAATCGTCAGTGGTGACACGGCTCTACTTCGATGAACGTGCGTTGCTAGGAACTAGCGCAAAAACAAAAACAAACGACTGTGTCATGGACGTGGAATAGAAACATTTATGCACAATGTTTCTTGATATATTTACGGCACGTTTTGTTAAAAATCTACCGTTCGACTGCCATTCCCTCTTGTACTGAAATGGACTAAAACATCGTTCGGTTTGAGTGCAGCTACGTGCAGCATTGACAAGTGCCTGAAACCATGTTACTTCTTTGCACCTAGCATCAGATGATGCTGTGACGGTAGATGCTTTAATAGTAGATTATACCGAGTGTTTTTCGATATACCCTATACCGAACATTTAGTTTCGTTCCCGGCGATAAACTGGTTCTGACATGAAAGTGAGTAGTCATTGCGAACAAAATAACATCATTACCTCTCAGCAAAAAAGCTGCAGCAGAGAATCAAAAGGATGTAAAGAACAGTTAATAATAAAATTGATGCCTTATTTTACGTGGCGAGACTCGGGCCATCAGGTCCGCTCTTCCATCTGACCACGCAAATTTCGCTACGCTCTTTTCACCAACTAGCAGAGGAAGAAGGTATTTCTTGGGCGAGAAACAGCCGATTTTGAATTTAGCTCAGAGGCGTCATTTAGGCTTGAGGATATTTTACAAGCAAGTAACATGATACAGCCGGCTTTAAATCCCCTCCGAAGGAAGGCGTATGAAGGATTTTTTCGACCTCGGCTTCGATCGGGTTTGAATCCGTTAACTTCTATATACCAGTCCGATACGCTAACCGTTACACCATCTCCGCGCGCAAATTGACTTACTTGTGTGTGGTGAAGCATATGCGTACCGTCAAATTATATTGTAATGGGACGGTAGCACGTGTCGACGCGTGAAAATACGTGGTATTTTGTAAAATTGTATTGTAAATAACGCCGCTGAGAAGGACGCCAGGTGGTGTTTTCATCTACCGGCGTGCACTTTCGGGACATCTGGGACGCTGTGGAATCAGGCCCTTTTGTTCCGGCACAATCCAAGCCAGGCCACACCCTATGACTGACGTGGAAAGTACGGACGCCGCCCCGACTGAACGACGCACCGCTGCCGAGCCCTTTTCTCGGAACTCTGCTGACGCTCTGGTGTCGGAGGATTTGGCGAGGCGCGGGCGTCCGCCACGATAGGGCGCAAGAAACCGCGTGACGCGCGCCCGCCAATAGCGGGAAATGATGAGGGAGGGTCACGTGATCCGCGGAACCTACGTGGCGAACTGAGGACGCAAGCTCGTTCATTCTGTTCGGGCCAATCAGCTTTCAACATTCTATTCTCGGCAATCAGCTTCCCACATTCTCTTCTCTGCGTTCAGCCATTAACGTTCTGGCATCAATATTCAGTGCTAAACATTCGGTTTTGAGGCATTCTGCTTCAACTCACTGGGGGACGCCAGCTGATGCACTGCCACCGCGCCGTCGCCCGAATTTCTCGCCACATCTCACACCGCCTCGGGGGCGCTGACTTTGAACAATGACAGTGGGCCATGAAGATTAGTGCCCGGTCGCGAGCCCAGAGTGACGACGGGCCGGGGCGCGGTTGACGCGACTGGGAGTCGCGCAGCCTACGCCCGGATCAGCGCAAGTGGCGCCACAATCAGCGTTGCCGCGCCGCATTGACGACGATCGTCGCCCACGGCGCGACGGCGGCGCGCATCCGTCAAGCAGCAGAGCCCTTCCGTCGCCGCCACCACCGCAGCCACAGCCGCACCGCCGCCCGCCGTGGAAGAGCGTGGGTTCTGCAGGGGTAGGTTTCGCCGACCCTCCGGCGACGTCGAACAAAGGGGCCGCAGCAGGTAAAACGCAGCGACCGGTGGCACTGTGGGAAGGCTACCATTTAAAGCTGTGTTCTGCTAGCGGTGGCGCGTACGCCCTTCTCCGCTTCGCGTAGCAAGAGTTCTACGCTGCTTGCCGCAGCAGCGCCCGCCCGCTGCACGTAGAAGGTCGCCATTCAAACCAATGCTCTGGTACGAGCCGCGGCGCTCGGAAGCGCACCGCCGTCGCGACGTGGGAAGGCGCCTGAACCCGCCGCCGCCGCCGCCTGTTGCCTGACCGCCACCTGCCACCCGACCGCCGCTGCCTGACCACTTCCAGACACCGGGTCACAAGGCCGCCGCTCCCGCGAGCCGGGTCATGACTGCCCGGTGGCCAAAGATGAACTCTGGCCAGTACGGCCGCGTAAGATAAGACTAGTTTCAAGTTAGTAAGATTAATTATATCATGAGGCTTCCCCTCGATCACATGAAATGATCATTAAAATACGTTTGTTTTTTAATAATAACAATAATAACAATAATAACAATAATAACAATAATAACAATAATAACAATAATAACAATAATAATAATGAACGACTTTCGATTGTCTTAACTTCTTCGTACGAAACTAGATATCTTGTTTCTAAAACCAAATTGAATTTCTTGAACTTTCAATATTCGTAATTATTAAAGCTTGAGAGTCGAAAATCCGTGTCTAGAAAATTTAGAGAGTAGATAAAAAGTGGAGGAGGGAAATTTATTTGATTCATCGATTTATTTCGTGTTTCCTTGTGCGTCAACTTCTGTGATCATTACTCCTGCAAGTGCAATCCATGTGATGCCTCGGGAGGGACCTTTTTTTCACCCGTTAGAACGTGATACCCGGCGCCGGTCTACACAGCGTACGGGGTTTTCCCCGTCCAGAAATTTCCGCATTATGTGTTCCTCCCCACTCGTAATGAGATCAAAACGTACGATTGTTCCCCACACCTTGCGTTGTAGCGTAGTGTAAGATGTGTAAGTAAGTGGTGAGGACAAAGAAGAGCGCGCGTCAAGCGTAGCCCGTTCGTTAAGATACTGACCCGGCAATTGCCGAGTATTGCTCGGAGATACTAAAACTATCGATCAGAGCAACCGCCCGCTAGAATCCACCTTCAGACAGCAGCTGAAATCGACTGAGCTAGTAACTAGTGTAACGTATTAGCCAGCGTGCCTCATGGCATCTATTTGGGGACGCTTGGGAGCGGATTAGCTAGCAGGAAGTAGGGTTTTTTCGTAAGGGAAGAACGCGGAAACGGGAGACAACAAGGCTTTGAGAGTTTCCGGTTATAAGAAGTTTTCAAGCTGTTATAAACAAGCGAGGGGGGTGGCGTGACGTGTAGTCACAGTGGGCCTCGCCTATATAACTGAGTGTACAGAAGCCAGTAGTGGGTTTTGGAGACAGGTGGGACCTCGGTGGTGTGCACAAACTTGGCGGACGAAGGGTGCTATGCGAGCCAAGGCTGAGTATAGTTGACGAAGCCTGCGGATTTATGTCTTGGGTGATTGGGTCACGGGGGAGCGATGCTTGTGTGCGTGCTCGCAGGTGAAGAGTGGTTGAGTGCCTACGAATTCAGCCGATTCTCAAATCGGGATAAGACGCCCTAGAGGATGACGGCAAACAGCCGTTGGTGCGCCAAGAAGGCTTTGTGTCCACGTGAACACGGTACGGAAGCTAGGCTTTGTGCGGCTCAAAAGTAGGAGTGGCGGAATGCCAAATCAAACCATTTCAATCGGGTTTTGGATGCTCCGGATCAGGGGATAGTAGGTTATCAGAGCTGGGTGTAAGTGATTATTAAGTGTATATATTGTTTTGTTTTCTGTTAATAAATATATTTGTATACGAGCTTCTGTGTCCGTGGTCGCTGTGAGTATCCATGGAAAGTCACACTAGTGACGAACCCGCCAACGTTCCATTCAAGCTAGAAACTTCCCACGGGTAGAGACAGTGAGTGACAAATGTAAGTTACTGAGCTCTCAGAGGTTGAGCGATTGTGTTTTGCGCAGGGGCGGCGCGCCTGCGTTGGGCGCGGGGCGCGCGGGGTGCGCGGCGGGCACGAGAGGCATTACGCGTGTTTGCCCGCGGCGCCAGCTTCTCTCGTTGCTGGGCGCTATCGATTTATCGAATGGTTTTCCGAGGGTTTTGTCTGTCGAGATGTGACATGGCCTGTTGTGATGTGTCATCATTGTTTTCTACCATTTAAATATTGGAGTAGAGGTTGGGTTTCACCGAGCGGTTTGTGGGGGAGAGGGGGTGGGGAGGTGGAAGTGGGAGGGGGAGAGAAGTGAGGGACGGGCGTGCGAGGTAAGGAGGGTTGGTGGGTACGTCACGGCGGGGGGTGGAGACACCTACGCAAGTGTGATTTTGGATGTAGGTCATTCGCCCCCTCCCCGGAAACAATGCAATTCGAAAAAAAACTCTCTTCCAACCGCGAAAGAAAGTGATAGGAGACTTCTGCTGGTAATTGTAGCAAACATTGACACGTGGACTTATGTATATAGGTTGGAAGGTATAGGTCGTAAAATATAGAATTGGCGCATCAATACAATGCCTAGCTTATATACGTTGTATGTATGTTGGATTCTTCCCGTTATTTATGGTTACTACCTCACGACACGTTTTCATTTTGAATTAAAGACATCCAGGGAATGAAAGATAAACTTACTTCAGGAATCTGTACAAAATGTACGTCATATGAACCCATTTTGTACACTCAGAAACATAATCTCTTGTAATCCTTAGAGCCCATTCTCCCCACAATACCCAAATGTGAAAAGAACAAACAAAAAACTTTTCGATAACCCTTAGTTTCATCTTGCAGAAATACTGCGGCTACTGTTGTGAGGGACGTTTTTAGATGCACATAGGAGGGACCCTCTGCGATGGATTATTTTTGGCATAGGAATTCTACAAAACATTCTGGAGTTGTAAAAATAAAAGCGTTATTCAATGCAAAAATTAATGGATTTAAAAAAGCATACTTTCCACTTTTTACAAGAATAATTTGTTCATGAAATTAATGTAAATGACAATAAAGTACCTGAATCTACGCGAAAATTTGAACTTTTATGTTCCTGAAAGGATAATGAAATATTATATTTTTTAGACGTACATTCCATTCGTGAATAATTATATAAAGTTTTACATTAAGGGTTTCTATGCACTCAGGATCAGCTTGAACATAATAACTGAATGTTTGTATTTCAATATTGTGAACTATGATTTATTAGTGGCGCTCGATGACGCACGAAGAAGGGGGTAATTTTGGAGCTTCCCATTTCCCACAAGGTTAAGACCCAAAATCAGAGTTATAGATTTCCAGTGACTCAACAAAGGGGCCCGGGGGTGGGAATGGCAAAAATCGATGTTTTTAAAACATCCATATTTTTGAGCCGAAACATCAATATAATAACATCGATGTTTTGCTTTCGATGTTTTCTTCAGATCGATGTATTTGTCCAAAACATCCATGTTTTCATGAAATTCTCCTGATATAAATAAAATTTCCAGTATCTTATTTTATTCGTGGACTGCTCGCAATCAAGATCCTGTCACTATTGTCGATCTCCAGGCGGCACGAAACTGTTTGCTTATCACAACCTGTCTCAAGTGTTGTTTCCTTCTTTGATTATTATCTAAGTGGTAATATTATTAAACTTCAATTTGAAAGTTGACTTCATAGAATATTAAGATGACAGTCCCCTTTGAGGCAGAATATACTTCAAACTAATATTGGCATGTTATATGTCATGAGAATCAAGATGTTTTGCTTCGAAACATTTCATCATATTTAAAACAACATTCATTAAAAATTTTAATTTGATTGAAAAATGCACAAATTTTAGAACAAGTAACAAGGTTTAATTACTCAAATAATAATTGGTAGCTTAGTGATAAAATCAACTGTACGTAAAGCAGGAAGCTTTCAATATACTTAAAACATACATCAACAGAATATAGGAACTCAACTTTATTGCTCTAAATGTTATTGAAAAAATATGTCATAAAATTTCGTATTAGCACATACATACTAGAGAAATAAGCTACGTCAATTTTGTTTTGTTCCCCTGGCTGTTGTGTAGCTGTAGTATTTTGTGACTTAACTATAGCCAAAGGTCGATTTTGTAAATTATTTCAGAAAAGTAAGAAATACAATCCATGTGTAATTTGGACAATCCTTCGCGGATGTGGAAGTTTTTAATTACACTCGTGGTGTATGCAGTAATAATGAGTATACGAGAGTGGATGATATAAAAGTTAAGTGAAGAATAAATCTCACGAATATATTGTCATTCGAACACGCATTCACCGATGCACCTTAGGAAGGACCTAGAACTCATTAGTGTCTCCCTGGATTACAAAATAATATTTGTCCCAACGGTAGACAAAGCCAGCGATGACGGCGAGAATGTAATCAGTCACTTGGATGAAGCTACGTCCTGTCAGCGTGCTCAACTTCCACATCCACAGGCTTGAGCACGGCGGGGAGGGGGAGGATTTGTAGCCTTACGTAACTATGTTCCATATGTTGAACATATTTCCCTGAATATGTTTAAAGCCCGAACTCGCCCGTTTTTCAATGAAAAAGATGACCCAGTATCGTTGCAAATAGTCTTGTTTTAGACTGCCCGCGCCCACGTCCATATCGGTTTTCGATTTCCTCGCATGTGGTTTCTCATTCGCCCAGAGACGGAAGCCACGGGTGTGAGGTCTGGACGCAGTGCCGATGATCAACATCTTAACCCTGGCTACAATAAACTATGATACGTTTTCGTGAATTACTATCAGGTCATTTCAGGTGCCCACCGCTTAAAGTTCTATTTTATTGATGTTTCTGACGTCGTTTATTATAAACTAAGAAAATGAAATGACTTATAATATACCTGTGCATTCATTTAAATAAAAACATTCAACATTCTTGCTTTGAAAATGAAAAAAATCTGTTTTATCGTACCAATGTTTGTATCTAATGATAAAAATATTACATTTTATTGTAAAATAATGACTGATATAGAAATGCACCCAACCACATTATACTAAAACTTAAAATACACCTATTCTCAAAACGTATTCTGATTGACTTGTTCGTTTTTTTTACCCGCGGCTTAAGGCACTGCAATAAATCACATTATTACAAAACGTTTGTGATAAATTTTATCACAATTTATACAGAAAGAACATCGTAATTAATGTAGTTGATGTTCAGCTTCTTAAAATAATAGAAACCTATGATATGCAAACATAAGATCATTGGCAGTCCTCTGAGAATCTCATGGTACGGTTAGTAGAATACTTGCAGTTTATAGTATGAACGTTACAAAATCGATGTCTGAAAATAATCTTTTTCTCATATCCTCTCTTCATAAACCCTATTTGGTGGAGCAGTTATACGCAGCACAAATTCTGACGGTTTAGGCCAAGAATGAATCTTAGAGGACAATTACCAAAGCAACGTCAAGAAAACAAAACAATGTACATATGACTGTTGACAAATTGGCAATGAATATTCATTATTTTTCGAATACAAAATATTTTACTTATTTATTGTTAACATTTACATTAAAACACAATTCAGGGCTGTACTGCCTAGAACTAGACTCTTCAGCCCAGTACAGCCCTGAAGAGGACCGCGATATGTCGGTCGAAACGTCGGCACCTCAGCCATCGACGCGGCGTCACCCGGACAGCCCAGATCATGACTCTGGCCGCCGAAGCCTATGACATCACAATTTGATATATTCTGAAATATTATACCTGGAACTGTTATTCTTCTGTACATTGAGCACTCCTGCTAAGAATTTCAACAGAATTTGAAGTAACATTTTTTCATTGAGATATGCCAGCGTAGATGTTTCATTTACCACGGTTACATGGTTCTCTCTTTTCCTTTTTAAAAGAGTTCATACTCTCATTCGTATGAGTTCTTTGAAATTCTCAGTAGCAGCTTCAACTTCCTTAATTAGAATATCTGGAATATCGCACTTTATACCTATGAAACAAATAGCTAAAACCAACGACGAAACCCCATGGTATAAATGAGATCGCTCCAAAAATACAAACCTAAAATTGGGAGGTGAATATACGAAAAATAGTTGTATGCAACTTGGCCGAAATTGAATGATTTTGGACTCGGTTAGTTTACTATCCTCATTCAGTTTTCGGTCTTAATACATAAATAACTATTTTTTACCTTATGTGTTTATCCATTCTCGAATACCATATATTTTTGTCGAAATACATTTTTGAGTTTTGATTCGTTTTTAAATCTATTTGTAGAACATGTAGTAAAGGGAGTATATGCGGTTAATTAACAAATCTTTTCTTTATTGTGTATTTCGAAAAATACGCCTCATACAATTATTAGACCGTACGTGGATATAATACTTTGAGGCAATAAAGAAAAAAGTTCATGAACCACTGTTACTTCCATGCGAGCTAATAAAAAAAACTTTCAACATTTTGTGAAATACCTTTCGTCTTTTTATTTTTATGATCGTGCCACATGCGCGCCAAATCAAACGACCCAAACGTAAACAAATGATTAATATGGCAGAGTATTCCGATATCTGGTATTACACCCTCCGGGATCAACAACGGTGCGCCAATATCCAACGAAAATTTGATGCTATTTACATATCCCTTCATTACCGGCGGAGCCCCCTTCAAATACACGGGCATACGAGGGCCCCGGCGTCGGAAGGGATGCTCCTTGGCTCCCCCAAGGCAGCGTTGTCGGGGATATTATCACAAACGGGCGCGAGTTAGATATTAACGCCCTCCAACAAAACAAGAATTGTCCAAAAATGTAAATGGCCGAAATCCCTCTTGAGTCATATAAGAGGAGGCTGTATAAAGCGTCCGTAACGGTCCCCTCCCCCTCCCGCCGCGCGGCCGTTGGCGGTTCTATTGTGCCGCCCCCGCCTCGCGCCGCGCGCCACGCAGTGGTCCGAAACCCAACTCCAGCCGCAAGCACGCGCTCGGGCATTTGTCCCAAACTGTGCGCTGTTCTGTTCTACATGGTGGAAACTCCTCTTTAGGATAAATGGGGCAATAACACAAGAAATTTGTCATATACAGTAAACTGAATATAAAATAAATTAAGATGAAAAAGTGAACCATTACCATGAATTTCATTTGTCGAGTACCAAACAGTGTATTTTATGCAATATAATTGGGTCAGCTCGCTTGGTAATTCCAGTCAACATGACAACTGGAGTCGGGACAGACAAGAAAATAATATGAACATGATGATACTAAAGACGCATAAGGAACAAAATGTAATATTATTTTCCAGTATTTATGCAACATAAAATAATGTTTTCGCATGTTAGTAAATCACATGTTAGTAATGATTAAGATGAAACCTGATAACGAATGCAAAGATGTCTTTTGCTTCTCGAGGAAATCACTGTTAAGTGCAAATAAAATTACGTATTGATGTAATATATTTATTATTACTATTATTATTATTATTATTATTATTATTATTAATGTTATTATTATTAATATTAATATTATCAAAAATGAGGAAAGAGAGGAAAAACGTATGAAATTCGTCTCAAAACATTTTACCCTTAATACCGATTGAGAGTGACAGATTTAAAGACGTCATTTCTCTCGTCAAAGTGCGTCTTTATTTGCTTAGTATATATTGGCTCTACCTTCAGAATAGCTTCACTGTCCTGTACTCTTCGGTGCATTTCCTATAAAGTCAGAGGGTGAAGTTCCGCAGAGGCTGCTGCCATACAAGTTGCGCACATGTTTTTTACTAGTTTCAATCTGTACTAAAATGATCGAAATTGTACACGAGTATTATGAACGTAAATATTATGACAAAATGTACTGTTCAAAATACTGTAATACAGCAATAGAAAGTAAAAAAAATTAATGGATTTGAAAGAATGTTTTTGAGAATGGATTTGAAATATGTTTGTTTGTTCTAATAAAATTTCTAGTGAGGAATTAATATTTTATTACTCGTGATTCAATGAACAATAGGAATACGAATTATTGATGCTAATTTATTTGTTATACGTATATATAATACATTATATTATCCTTTCTTATTTAGTGTGTCTCAAAACCAAAAGAATTGAAAGCCTCCAAATGCATTTTGAAATCGGAATTTTGTCCCGCATCCTTTCATTTCCAGCCACTGCGCGTCGCTCCCCTCGCCGCAGGATGGGCGTGCGCGGGTGGCGAAGGGGGAGAAGGGGGAGGGTCGGGCACGAGGGGTCCTCCGGAAGGCACCTCCCCCCTTTCCCGCCTCGGCCTCTGAATACAGAGCTTTCATTAAAGCGGTATTTCATTTGGAGGTGACGCGCAGCTTGATTTCCGTTTTTGCTTGCGGGGGCGTGTCGTCCTCTTCGGCAGGCGAGAGAGGCATGTCGACTCCACGGCCGGAGAGGTAGCCTTCCCGGCGCGACGTTATCTCAGGCGTAACACTCGCACGCTGTGTGAATGGGCTCTCGGAACAAGCGCGGGGTGTTCTAGGAAGCGTCATTTGCAACCGACGAACCGACGCCTTTTTCTCATTTGCGAAGTCATTCAGGCACAGTCATTCAGAAACATTCCGCTCAGAAAAGACAAATTGCATTTTTGTGATGAAACAGATATTCTCTTATGTTTCCAATAGTTTTGAAAATATGTGCCTGAAGCCTTCTTCAAATTATTTCCTTCTTACTATTTCAGTGGTTGCAGTCTACCTTCGTTTTTTAAATTTTTGTTTTTTGCGTTTTCCACATTCTGTAATTAATTTATCTTAACTTCTATTAAGAAACTATTTATTCAGAGTGTACATTGTATTTTTAACGTCAGAGTGAACCAGATTAAAATATATTCAGATGTTATTTTATTTGATATATTTTGGTAAAGAAACGAAGACCTGATGTAATATATGGCATAGAAGTGCAATATTAGCACGTTTCCTTGACCTCCAGAAACTCTTCCTAATCCTTGACAAAGAATAGTTAAATGAGGAATAAAAGTGCCAACAAACGGAGATTAGGAAAATTTGAAAACTAGATATTTCGCCCCAGAGTTTAGGAAAAAATATTTGAATCGGTAATCGAACACTAAATTTGATATTTTTAGTGTTCCTAACAAAGTAGTAAACCATATCCATTGGTCTACTGCTACCACAACTAGCAAAAGGAGCGCTCAACAAAACATGCCATGAGTGAAGCTACGTTTATGTCGAGAAGCAAAACAAGCGGCCATATCATCATTTGCTCAATGGAACAGGGGAATCGGACAAAAAGCTGATTGAGATAGAGTCAGTGATACTGACGATGTACTACATTACTTTTATAAGCACATTAATAATTTTGAAAATTATACGCAAAATGTAAAATGTATATGTAAATGCACCTCATTGACTAACATGTAAAATATTTAGGTTTATACTTAAGTGCCAAGTAATATTGGCGAAAACATTGAAATGCTAAAGTGATCCGAAGTAAAATATAACGTTTACAATTGCGACCATTAATTTACAAAAACAGTTTAATCCATTATAAATCTATGACATCAATTTACAAGACACTTTTTAAGTTCCATAATATTGTACGACAGCCTACTTTGAATCAATTCTGCTACTTCAAGGGACCACAAACGTCAAGTCCTACAAAATAAATTATTAAGAACAGTTCTTAATACCCCTTGGTACATAACCAACAGCCAACTCCAAAACAAATTCAACCTGGAACACATGGACTAAAACATTATATATCTGGTCATCAACATTTATTATAATCCACTTCAAAGCCAGCCCTCTTGCATCTCAAACTTACCAGAACTGTCATTTATGAAACAATAATTCAAAACAAATAGCCATACCACATATTTCTAAAAAAATGTCCTCCTTGTCGCCAATTGTTTTTTCCATCAATTCATGATTAATTACCAGTTTTATTCTGAGACATTGAGGGAGTTATAATGACAGATGTTTCAAAATGACATGAGATATTATGGAGTTACGTTAAATACAGAGATTAATTTTTTCTAAGCGTTTCGATAAAGAAATGAAATAGCTATTTTTTAAACTTTTCTGTAACACATTTTATGTCATATGTAATATTTACGTAAAGTAATTTAATTTTTCGGAATATTTATAAACAATGACCTATATGTCTCTACACTTCATACTAATATTGCTTTTTTTACCATTTTGTAAGTGCTACTTGGATTAGAATTTCCTCCCCCATTTAGAGATAAAGTAGCAGCAGGTAGGTGGGGTTAAATGTAAAGATATTAGTCCTAAATTTCACTTCTTCTTGTTGAAACAAGATTTTTAGAGAAAATAAATGTACGAAAAAAATTGTATACATTTTTCAAGCTACTTAATTTAAAATATTGTATACATTTTAATTTTTTCCAAAATATTTGAATTTTTGCCCTACCTTTCGTCAATAAACATTAACATTCTCCATTAACCTAGTCATAAACTCGCAAAAGCATCTCTTTCACACTCAGAGTTAAAATGAACATAAACCATTTACTGATAATAGCCCAAATACATGGATGATTTGTCTTTGCAAATCATTTTTTATTACGTAAAAGGAAATATATTTTCAGTTCTTGCGAAAAAGATGATTTCCCTCTGTATTCAGAATTCAACTTAAATATGGTTTAGGGTGGAGACGCCCGAACTTAATGTAACGTGCAATGAATACACCTCTCCTCATAGTATGTCACACAGTTTTTAACGTGTATAACACACATAGTGTACAACTGTGTGACTTCATAATAAACCGTTGGGTTTCCGTCTTCTGGTAACTTCGGTAAATATTTCCAATCACATCCATATAAACGCTAACAACAGAAAACTACGGTGCGTCATGTAACGCAGGCGTCACAGCAAAACTGAGTTGCAACACCCTCAGGTCTGGCTCGGTGTTTTGGCGGTGGGCAAACGGGCGGGGAGGGCGGGCCGGGGCGGCGGCTCGGCGCGGGCGGGTGAGCTGAGAGGGGTTGCGCTGGGCGCCCCGCAGGGGCGCTGGCGCAGAGCTGTCTTTTCGCAGTCGCGCTAACTTCGCGAAGATTAATGAATCGCGGCGTTCCTTATTCTGTTTCCAGCGGCGCAGGAAGAAATAACCAATAGCCGCCGACCTCGTTCCGCGGTGCTTCCACACGATAACCAGTAAGAGCAATGTTTCAAGTTTGTGTCATGGAAGGAAAAAGCGCTGTTCTTAAACTTTCGACTTTCACTCCATTTGGTGATCTATTGTACTTTATATGCTTAAAACAAATGATTGTGCCATTAGTCGTTCTCTAAACCTGGGTGAAATTTCACGAAAGAAACTACAAAGTATAAGTTCCCTTAAAAGAACATACCACTCCTCAGAAAAATCGTTGAAAAGTGTGTTGAGTAGATAAGTTCCTCCTTTCGAACAAACCGTATACCTTACTATAGTTTTATTTAAGTTTATTGTTCATTCGACTTCATTCTTTATATAAGCGTTTGACGTATTCATAATGGAATTGAAGAAAACAAAAAATTTTGAACTCTCTACTCAGTTTGTTACAAACATACAAGACGCGACACGAAGCGGCTGTGCAGGATGAAAATCGAAAAATTTTTATTTTGTTTTCGAGCTAATGCATGTAGCCACCACGATGGGTAGTAGACGCCGGTGTCGTTAATAGGATTGCTTAACTACGCTCCGCGAAGTCACGGAAGTTAAGCAATTGGAGACACCACGGGATGGGTGACCGTTTGGGAAACCCAGCTAACTAACGACGCAGAGCCCCCGGCCGAAGGGATAAAAGCCAATGACTGACTGCGACGTTAGGAGACCAAAGACAAATTCAACTGAAGATTATTCCAAATAGAAATTTACGCTCAACGCCCAAAAAGATGACTAGGAGATGTAGATGCGAAAAAACGTCTTCTGATAACTGTTATAATTTCTTTACACCCAAACGTACATGTTATCTTCATAGAGATGTCATTAGCAAATGTGAAAAAACAGCGAGGGTAATATATCCAAAGTCTTCCCCACCATTTTACTACATATTGTTGAATAAAGAATATAAAAGTGCGAACAATGCGAGGTTAGCAATATTTGAAAAACTAGACATTTTCGCTTCGGGGTTATAAAAAACTCACATGAATCGGTAAACGTATTTTACGAAGTTTTTACAAATTTACGATTAATTAGTGTAATTGTTATAATTTGTGATTAATTACGATATTACTTTACGGAGTTTGAAAGATGAAAGTTGAAAAGTGAAAGGAAAAATGCAACCACGCATTTTGCTTACGATTTAAACTTGGCCGTTTCAACTATGAATTTTCACATCACAACTACATCATACGTGGTTTCGTCAACGCCATTTTTCCAAAAGGTCGCATCCCAGAGCGTCCCAAAGACAACACTCTTAGGCATGCAACTGTTGGTTATTTATATAAAATTCGTTTTGCTTGTGGCCATATGTTGCTCAATGGATGTGCGTTTTCTCCAAAAGAAATTTATTGATTTGTTTTATGAAAGAAAGACTTCTGTATATTTGCTGTAAACAAGCAGAAAAGCTATATATTAAAACTAGCGTGTAATTCAAACATTCTATTTTCGAAATCTGTAGGTGAAGATTTTTGAAAATACATGTAGAGAATATGATGTAATCAATGTACATAACCGGAGGAATTAGATGAGAAAACGAGCAGCTGATGTGATTCATATATTTCGTACATTCTTGTGAACTCAACAGTAAAAGACAATCCAAGAAATAAACTTGCTTTTTACTTTTCCGTAAAAAAACTAAAAATAATATGACGTATGGAGAAGAGAGATTCGTACACTCTCCTGAACATTATCTTCCTGGATATTTTGGACGTACTTTTACAGTGCATTCAATAAGTCATTTTACCTGGGAAAAGTGAAACTACATAAATATTTTTGTATTAAGATCAAATATCAAGAAGTTGTTACGCAAAAATGCCCGACAATTTCGTGACAATTTTGTTTGGCCTCCAAAACGTTTCTCGAAGGATATCGAGGTGTAGAACTCAGTTTCCTTGTTAATTAACGGTATAAATAAAAAAATAAAACCTTCTACGTCACCTTTTGCAAGGTGGACAACCTTATACTGCCCCAGCGACCTCAGTATCATTCTTTAGCACGATAGAAATACACAGTTTTCTTAAATTGTTTTTTCAGAGTACTTATTTTTGAAAGAATGAACTGGCAGCATTGGTTAACGGCCGCCTTCATCTTCATTGATTTTATAAATTCTAATTTTATTATTTAGAACTTCCACGTAGAACATGTATATAACAATTAATATACTTGCAAGTGTATGAAAGAGTTGAAACTGTTTTACCGATTTTATGTTACATTGAAATTTCGTAAACCGTTTTACACATTTTCATGTATGTTGGTACTTTTACCTTTGAACCTGATAATTCTTTCTCGCAAGATATTCGAATAAAATAATGACAAAAAATTGTCATTTTGATACACAGACTAATTTCAGTATGTTCAGATCAGGTACAATAATAGTTTGAAAAGTCAAATTTATACGTTTAAAATTCTCAAAATGCAAAATCTATAAATATGTTGTTAACAAATTGCCTGTCACTATTTAAGGTTATGCTATACATGTTGATTATTGTATCATAGAAATTGTTATTAGTGAACAATTATCATCGTAAAATATTGACGTTTCCTCCTGGGTACCTATATTTTTTAGATCGTATCAGAGCCTTGTACGAATATGTTATTACCAGAAGGCCTTTGTCTGCTCCTGGTCTTTGTAGTTGAAGAAATATTTAAGAAGATTTACTTTGTTCTTATATTCTCCTATTACTTTTTGATGATGATACTACCATGTTAACTTTGGGGTGGTCGAAATGGAGTCCCATTATTTTAATGTTCTTAACAAAATAAGAGATCGCTGTGTTCCAAGTTAGGGTTCACGTTCATACACAATTATGAATTTGTGTTGAAAGTTGGAACTTTGGAGTACTAATTTTGGTCTATTTTGAAAACAGCAATGCATTTAGTTTTTTGTGGGGAATTTAATTTCAGTGCTTAGCAAATAATCGTATATTATGTTTAACGCTGCTTACTTAACGTCTTAAGTAGCAGGGGCAGATTTAGTAGAGAGATAAGTAGCCTTTAATCATCCGCATATTTTCGCAATGTCGCTGGGGATTATTTGTGCTATTGATAGCCAGAAGAAAAAATGTTACATTAAGAATGGATCTTTGCAGAACTCTACTGTTCAGCTGCTTCACATTAGACGGTTGGCCATTTACTCGTTCTAGAATTTGACAATCCAATGTGAATCTTTTAATGAATCATACATATTGCATACGATTCCAGTCATTTCAAGAATTTTCAAGATTCGTCGCGTCCATACTCTATCGTACACTTTTTCTATATCTAACAATTTGAATCTTCTTACATAAGACAAGATCATTAGATGCTCTGTTCAGTGCTATCAATGTATTTTTGAAACTTCTCTTCGTGAAAAAACATAGATTAGAGACTAAATTAAAAATTGTGTTTACACCATATTGTTTATTATATGTAAACAATTATTTTTGTCTTAGTAATTTTAATAAAAAAATAAATACATATTGGTGATTATACACATTTTTTACTTCGTTCTGGTATTAAAGATCGCCCTGGCGATAATACCATGGCACGCCTGTTGGCTCTGATGCTTTAATTCCTTGTGAACCCTTATCTCTTCTCTTCGGCATCTTTCGCACATCACGGCTTTGTTAAATTGCTTTTTTAAGCTATGTTGTCGTGGGATTAAACTGTCAATAGGAGCCTGATCAAGACAAATATTTGAAGAGAAAATTGGTAGTTGTGATAGCGACTGCTTAGTTAAACACTTGTCGAAACCTGCTATTTCTGAAGATCACCTTCCGAGAAGGGCGTCTCCGATGGGTCGAGAAGCAGAGAAAGGGAGATAGAGGGAGATAGAGAGAGAGAGAGAGAGATAGAAAGAGAGTGAAAGAGAGGCAGACAGGAAGGGCGCCGAGGAAATGTGGCAGCGCAGACACGCAAGAGCCGCCTCCGAAAAATGAGGGGGCACCTGAGGTGGAAGCTCCACCCTCTTCGCCCACGATCCCGATTATCCCCCACCCCTATCGACCCCTATCCCCGCACCCCGACGCCTGA
>BOPP01000055.1:6031177-6043807 GCA_017312745.1 Gryllus bimaculatus
CTAGGTTCCAACCTACGACCAAACCTACGCCCGCCGCTACCCTACGTTGCGTACTAGTCCCACCCCACCACGCACAGTACGTCCCACATCCCACGTCTCATTTTCCTGCCCACTTCGCGCCCTCCGCCTCCCACCTCACATCCCTCTTCACTTTTCACTCTACATCCCACCCTACGCCCCACGCTACGTCCCACACTATGTCCCACACTACGTCTCACGCCACGTCTCGCCGCACTTCATCTCCGCTACACCTCACCACGTGGCGTCTACAATTTCGCCCAGCCCCCCCCTCTACAATGGAATTTGCACCCAGGAGCGAATATTGATTCCGGGCACGCCAACTACTCAGATCATTAGTAAATTATTGTGGTGTATTGTATGTCTTAGGAGGGTGTGTGTTCCACCCCTATTCTGTAACTTGAGATTCGGCGCCGACCTACAAGTCGGCTTACTAGTTGTACCAGGTATTCCACAGCTGGACACTGTTCCAACTAGACAAGCTATAAACCACCACCGTTGTGTTGTAATGTAGTGCAAGTAGTGTGATTTTGTAAGGGAAGAAGTGTGAACCAGAATGATTCAGGATAGATCCGCAATACCTTTCTAGAATTATTATTCCAGCATTCAGGTGGTATTGATCAGACTAAAAACATGGAATACTATTCAAAGCCGTCGCCCCTTAAAATTCTCTATCTGACCACGGTATTTTTTTGCAGCTCAGCCGAAGATTTGTGTGATTTTGTACTTTGGGTTGCAGTTCGCACGCATTTCACGTATAACTGCTATGTGTGAGTGGCTGGTTCGCGACGGACCTCAGTCAATAACCACATCGGCTTTTGTGTTGCGCTACGCCCTCAGAATATCAGAAGGGAGTGCTTGTCTTCTTTGTGCTATACTGAGGACTTGTCGAGCTAATTGTTTTAGCGTTGCCGGAGCTTCGTTGGTTTGAAAGGCTTGATAGGCTTCGTTAAACCAAAGCTGTCTCAAGCATTGAGGGAAGATCTCGATATCAAGTTCCTTCCTTAGTACTTTCAACCGTTTCCGAAACGGAGGGAGTGCTATGAACCGTAGAACTTTGTTCTGTACTACCTCAAGTGTATCCTTGTTCTTCTGACCACGGTAGAATTCGACCCAGCTATTAAGCTATCGATAATCCGATCACCGCTGCTAACCCTAGGTGCTCCCGGTCAAGGATGCTGCAGTGATTACGGAAGCAATGTCGTATTTAGTCGCTGAGCTAACGTAACTGGTCGTGCCCTAGGAAGTAATATGTGCATGAAGCATGTTTTTTTCTTCGTGGGGGGGGGGGAGGTGCGTACTTTGAGTGACTGCTTTTTTGTACGCAGCATTTAACAGATCAGCTATTCCAAAAATTGGTAATGCGGTATTACAACATCTACGGCGGTTAGAGAAAACTAGCAATCTTCAATACACTCAGTACAATTATTATGTTGCTGTATGTCATTGATAATAGTCATTGATGTGCTAAATATTAGTATCGCGTCATAAATATCGGGAACAGACGCCAGCGACCAGCTACACATTTCATACTAAAGTGATGAGTAATGAATTTACGTTGTCATTAAAATGAGAACATACGATTCTTCTCCACCCCATTTCTGTTCACCTGGCATTTCCCGCCTGAGTGACTTTTTATTTTACTTTTATCTGTATCTTCAATCTCTAAGAAAGTCAATGGTTATTTAACTACTTTACACAAAAGCGCAAATAAACGCATCCAATTAAAAATGATCTCAAGATACATGGGTTACTGGGGAACTAAAAAGTATGCACTTTCAATCTACGAAACAAATGTATTTACTATACCGCATATGTTTTAACTTGAAATTGCAGCAAGAGACAATCTCCCTGATTTAATACTAAACACAACTCGCAGTACAAAATATTCACCGAAACCATTCTGGATTATAGCTCTTTTATAAAGGACCGGCGAATCACGGTAACTGTCGATCCTAGCAACGCTCCTCGCAGAAGCAGAGTCATGCCGCGCGATCACAGAATCCGTTTATTCCCGTGGCAACGATTCTATTGTGAGGCCGAACGGGCTGATGAACTGCGGAGTGGCAGGGAACAGGGATATTACCCGCAATAACATCTTCTTCGGGCGGTGTGATTGGGCGTTCCGTGTCCGACAGCTAAGGTACCCGCGTCCCGCGCGCGGCCTCTGGCGCGCCGCGCCCGCATATCCCGCTCCGGTTCCACACGCCCCCTCCCACCGTACTCCCGCCCCTTCCCCTTCCCCTCCCTCCCCTGGCGGCCGGCGCCACTGCGCCGAGGCTCCTTTAACTCCATTTCCATTCGTAATGAGCGGCCGGTTTGATTTCGCCGCCCCGCCCCGCCCCTCGGCTGAGCCGCCACGCGCCACGCCACACGCCCCACAGCCCACGCTCCACGCTCCACGCTCCTCCCGCTACGCTCCGTGTTCGATGCTTCACGCGATGCTGGTCAATACGAACGCATTCCACAAGCCGATATCAACTCCTCTTTGCTCTGCAGCATTTTTTACACAATTTCGGACAGATTTTACACAGTGCTTGGGAAACGAGTCTTAATATTCAGATGGGATTTTTTTAGAGCAAATCATGTTTGTCAATTATTTGTTTCGTGATGTACATTTTAATTAGTCACTTGGTCCGTAATATAGTAAATCAGACGGCAGTATCCACAGCTCAGTACGCACTATTCACAGAAAGTACGTGGACATCATTTAACAACACATTGGCAGATGATATTAAACAATTAAAATCGATACACTATTTTTTTCACTAGTGTCTTACTCGATCTTCTGATGCATAACTGCATCCTTTCTGTGCAATTAGAGACTATGCCGAGCATCAAAAAGTAAATTAATATTGAGTTTAACAGTGATTTTAAATGTATTAGATACCATTTGAACTGCATATTACGAAAACACTAAATAAGCCTTTAACAAGTATTGTACTTCAGCTTCTGGGTCAATCATTCTCATCCGGATAACGTATTTCATTCAGTGTCCCTGATCATTTGAGAGAATGTTGAGAGAGTGCTTGATTAGCTTCTGGACATAAATGTATCTTCAAAATCTGTGCACGTCTTCTAGAGTTCAGATTGAAATATAGTCATTCAAATTAACGTTCTCCATCTTCTTACTTCAGCATGTCGATTCGTTCACGAATGGCACGATCATGTAAAATAAGCAAATTCTTTTGCAGTTTCCCTTTTGCCAATAATTGTTTATACACAGGAGGGGATATTTTCTTAATTTTTGACAAAACGCTCGTTTACAACTGTATTCACAATAGAACTTGTATATGGGTTGAGTTAGGGATCCTAAAATTTACGAAAATATGCACAGAACCCATTTTATCCCTTAGAATGCCATAAAAACAGTTATAACTGTTTTTTATACTTAATAAGTAAATAAATAAAAAAATCATTGTAGACTTTGATTACGACTTTGAAGTTTTTTACTACGTCTTATAAAATGAGCCCATACAAACCTAATGCATCCCCTATCGTTTAATAAAAATGTTTTCAGTTAATGAATACGTTTGACATTTATGGAGTTTGACATTTATGGACATGAGTTATATAACACATGTGAAGCGAGAATTGACATAAAAATATTCTGTAAGGAAATTTTTACTTACTGTTACTGGGAGTCGAGAAAAAAAAATCCTTTAAATTTGCATTCGGTTCCATTAAATGTTTTCCCCTTCAGATTTGATTGAACAGAACGCTCTAACGATTGTTTTTATTAACGTCAACCAATTGTTTGCAGTTCATTTCAAACCATAATTGAAAACTCGTTTCCAATATATGAAAATTCATTGACTGGGCTTCGTCTTAATTTATTATTATTAATTTAAATTAATAGAACTAATTTCAAATGTCATTGGTTTGTACTGCGTGCTTTTTGTCTAAAAAAATAAAACAAATGCTGATTTCAATGAAGAGAACTGTTCTTATTTTTATGATGAAGGCCACTTTTTTACTTTTTTTCACTTGTAATTACAGAAGTTAATGATGTCATTGAATAACAATCCTTGTGAAATTACAACTTTATGCAATATTACAAGAAAACTTTATATAACAAAATTACGACAAAAAACTCTACTCATAGGTGATATTCATATTCATGCATACTATGCATGCATAGGAAGCACGCATAAAAATGTCAAAATTGCTATCAACTCTTACCCTTCATATTTAAAAATAGACTGAAATATTGATATAAAAATCCACTCTAAGGTCAAAATTCACATATGCGTCACAATATTTGGAAGAACCTTGATACTAGTAACTAAAAACCCTTTTCAAAATTATTAAATATTAAATATTATTAAATATTAAAAATTAAATATTTAAAAAATCTGCAAAGCTGTATATTTCGTTCCCAACACTCAAATGTGTTATGAGTCTCACGTAGACCCTTAGACCTTTGGTAATACTTAAGGTAATCCTCGTTTTATACAATCTCGTCTCTCGAATTTTTTATGTAGACCGCTTTAAATTCATCATTGAAGGAAAACGCCGTCAAAACTTCAGACTTTTGCAATTTTCGATAAATTAGAGATTTTAACGAAAATTACACATACCCCTTTTAAGCGTTCATTACAAAATATAATAATGACAAAATATAATCAAAGATCTCGTTCAAAAGGAGGCATTTTTGAAATTGTTAAGGGTTATCCAAAATCCTTATGCTAAAACCAAAATATCCGTTTTAAACTAGCAGGGCGTCATGTTCGTTCACATTGATAGGGAAATTAGAGAATTATCAATTTTGGAGAATATCGTGGGAACGGTTTGGGCGCCAGCGGTTATTAGAGACGGAGAGTCATTTTGCTGTCAATCGATTTTCCGCTATTAAGGACCCACAAAACGTTAATTCCTAATAAACAGCGTGTTATAGGAAGTAATGTATTCCATATAGGAATACTTATTGACTTTTTCAGTACTTGTACTAGTCAATAAGAGTTTTTCTGACGAAATAATAAAATAAAAATATATTGAGACACATTTACGTACTTTTTATTATAACTGTAAAGCATTTCTCAATTATTCATATTAACCAAACGGCGAGTATCAGTTTAAAATGAATACACTAATATTTTGTTAAAGGTAAATAATAATCTCTTCTTAATTTTCTGCTAACACGAATTAAAATTTTTAAATTAATGAATTTTTGCTGTGAAAACTATTGGGTTTGCAACACGTTTTATGTTCTTGTTTGTCTAATAGGATCTACATATTGCGCGAGAATAAACTAAATTTTGATAATAATTCCTGTAAAGAGATGAAATATATAATAAGACAACCACTGAACTTTCAATCCTGTGAAATATCCTTGGCTCAAGATTTCAGAAAAATTTAGAAATTATCTAATTGTTTTACTTTTATGACTGATAGTGATGCAAATAATCCTTTCAATTATAGATTGTTTTCTTCCGCTTGATCTTTATTGTCATCCTCGGATGACTCAATTATTATCTTTACTAAGTTAGGCCAGAGAGCGTGGCTGCTCTGAAATGGTGAGACGATGGTCCCACCCGTGGATTCAGCCCACATCATGCATAACACAATTGAAAACATGGAACAAATTAGAACTAACGAATTTAGTGTCCGATCAGAAACAAATGGAGCAGGAATTAGCAACTAGCGAGGGGCAATGAATTTACCAAAGATTTACTTATAATTAGACTAAACCTAAGGTACGTTTGTGTAACGTTGACCCCGACAGGATGCGCGTCAGACAAACAATAGGTTCTCCTTACATCGGACTGGGTCTGCGGCATCCGATTTGGCGGCGGCGGCAGTAGTGGCGGCGGCGCGTTTGCACATACCGTGATCTCCGGTACACAAAGCTCCACGCAGGAGCCCATTGATTAAACCTCGTTCTCATGTCTGTCCGCGTCGGCTTCTGACCGGAGAAAATCATTCACAGCCACACATCACAGCGATTTTCTACTTCTCAGCATGTGACGCGTAAACGTTACTTTGTACGCGGTTTGTGTGCTTCGGTTGGTTGGTTGTTAGTGATTCCGGACGCGTCAATTACTGAGCTCATTAAGTGTAGCGCAGGCTTTTTTTCTCGAGAGTTGACAGTGGTCTTCCGCTGGATGGCGAGATTCGGCACCGACCCAACGTTGGCTAGGGTATGTTAGTCCCAAACAGGAATCTCACAATAGCGGGTCACCGCCCAGCCGTGGCCAAACTTTCCGCTCCCGGCATGTGTGCTAGTATAGTGCAAGTTAGTGCAAGTATATGTGTAAGGGGTGAAGATAGGACAAAGTAGCGAAAGGAAAGATCGCACGCGTCTGTGACCCGTTTGTTACATTCTGCTCCGGCATTCACCTGGTTTTGAACGGAGAAACCATGGAAAACTACCAATCAGAGCAGCTTACCTCTAGAATTTTCCTCCAGACAACGACTGAATTGGACCTAGTTAGTGTCAAGAATCTTGCTGGACTGGAACCTAGGTTCTCCTTGTTAGTGACTTCAGTTGGTACACTCATCCACCTCTCCCTGTACTGTACACCTCTCCCTGAGGATCGTGGGTTTGGGTTCCGACGGTGGCAGGTCACTACTCAGGAGTAACACTACCTTGTCAGCTAGGTCGAATTCAGTCGCTGTCTGGAGGAGAATTCTAGCGGCCGGCTGGTCTGATCGGCAGTTTTCCGTGGTTTCTCCGAACAACACTAGGCGAATGCCGGATCAGCTCCCTAACAAACAGGCCACGGACCGCGCGCGACCATTCCTCTTCCTTGTTCTATCCTCACTCAATACTAACACACTCTTACACTAACATGTACTACACTACCACACATCCCGGGAGACCGGTCGGGAGCGTAGAGCTTGTCCCGGCTGGGTCAGTGCCCCACTGGTGGGAGATACTTGGTTAAGGAACCCCCATTAGCCAACGGTAGGTTGGCGCTGGAGCTCGCCATACAGCGGGGGAAGACCACAGCCACCTGCCGAGCACAAAACATGCATGAAACTTACGGGACTAATGGCCATAATAGTTGACGGAATCACTGACGATCAATCAATCTGCGGTAACCTCGGGTCAGGCGGTGAAGGCGGTAGCGTCCGGTCTTGGCCGTGTAGGTGGTAGCACCCGATTCAGGCGGTGTAGATGGTAGCGTCCGGTTGGGTTGTGTGGCGGTGTAGGCGGTAGCGGTGATCTTTCGGGCGTTCAGGAACGTGGAGAACGGCCTAGAAGCAATGGTTTCTCTACTCCTGTACTCGTAGTTCCAGCACGCTGTAGTGCAGAAAAAAATCATGTAACGTGCAGGGAATATCAACGTGGATGTTCCATTACGTTGTATATGTTCAAGTACCTTTCTCTGTTAACCGGCTCAGCGCTGGCGGGTGGTGCTTGCACCTCCCTTTGAAAACTTTTACGCACAAAACCCGTCGACAGTGAAACGAGTGAGCGAGACGCCAGATATGCCTTAAGGATACCTTTACTCATGAGATAGATGTACACATTTCGTGTGTAGAGTGTAATTTCGTTGCTAAGTGAACGAATTAACGACGCGGACCGGTCTTAACACAAACGCACACCTACCTCGTGAAACAACTAAAAAAATGTAAATTCCAAAGTTTCGCCGAAATGTCTACTTTTATTTTTCAAAAGTATTAGATATTTCTTAAAATTACTTGGATTATTAAAATAAAACCTAGCGCACTCTGGGTCGGTACGGCATGGACGGACGGTATCTGCGCGATCTATTAAATGCTGATTACATTGCTTCCTGTGAGGGTGCACACCCGAGGTTATCACGGTCTGGACGGGACGAGCCTCCCCGTCCGCCGTTTGCAAATAGTCCAAGTGAATGATCGTTTGGACATACCAACTTGCATTTCTGTCCGAAGGTAGGGCGTCATTAGCATGTGCATTAGATCGGGACAGCCTTTTCGCCGTTTCAGGTGTGAGGTTATGAAACCGTGTGGAGGAATCATGGTCAAATTTAATTAAGTTGATGCAGAATTATCTCGAGTTGTACAACATGATATACATTTTATTTAGTCTATTACTTGTAATTTAGTAGGTTAGCTAAATTACCTGCATCAAATTAACTAAATTATTTATTCGTAGATATATTCAAAATATCCAATTAAGGTTCAAATTTATCATGAGAAATCCTAAAATCTTGAAATATTTTTTATTGTCCATGTCGGTATATAATATGCAAACTTCCTCTAATGTCATTCTTATTTTATTTGTATAATGATCCTACAATCACGGCTCTTCCACTCCTTGCGTCATTTTCTTCTTTGTGTGTAAAAACGAACACAAAAAAGTTGCTTCTTTACATGTTAAGTAATTAATTAAATAAATTATGAACATGACTTGCGCAGTATAAGCTTTAGTAGTAATCGGCATTCATTACGAAAGATCGCAAGAAAAACTACAAACAAACCTGAATACCCAGGAAAGAATTCAAGAGATACGTAACGATAAGTGTCGAAATATAACGCGATTGGTTACGTGTGAGAAAATATCAAAGCCCGGACGCGGGTCATTAATCAGTGCCTTGTCGAATTGTTTCCGTTTGCAGAACTGCCAAGAACGACGAAATGACGTTGAGCTAAACCAGGAAAATATTGCCACAGCGCTTTGTCGGTGTGTTGAATAATGTCAATGGTGTAGAATTGATACATTTGTTTAAAAAACAGGGCGAGCGAGGTTTTTTATGTGATAACATCCATTTTTTATATATTTGTGTCGTTACACATTAGCTTGAGTTAGCTTTCCATTTATTTTTTAAATAAAATAGTTTTATTATGTTTTGGGGTTATTTATATTTCATTTTGACCTCGTTGAATTACTTTAGAAATCTCCAAAATCGGATGGGCAATCCAAGTACCGCAGCAAGCGCTGAATCGTTACCAGGGCTCGCATTCTGATGACCTAAAAAATCTTTTAAAATTACCTATATAATTACTTTAAAATAAAAGAAAAAATATCTATAAAATACCATGAAAATAAGGAGAAAATGACCTAATTTTAAAACAATACTTAAAAAATGTATGAATATGTTTATTTATTCAATTAATATTACAATTTTAAATAAAATTTATTTACATAAACATATACGTATTTTTAATATTAAGTCTTAATTTTATAAGAAAATGCAATCCTTAGCTCCGTTCTTCCAACTGCCGGTTTTGAAAGATCGAGGAAGTTACTGAGAATCCCTGAGTTTCAAAAATAGAGTCAACTGCAGTAGTTAATTTCATCATGGACTGATGATATAATAAAAAATATGTTTTAGTGTGTCATTGTAAATTCATGAGAAATTCACCAACGAAAAGGAAGAAAAATTCGTAAAAATGACAAAACTGACTTTAATATCCAGAAAAATGACATAGGAATGGAAAAATAGCAAAACAATGAGAAAAAATCACCTAAATATCCATTCATTTCTATCATCTAAATTTCGTGATAAACATTCATTTAAAAATTAGCTACGACTAGAATGCACCAATAAAAAGACATGTCAACAGAAGCCGCTCCGTGCAGAGTTAAAATGTTTAAGATATTTCTCATTAATTCGGCAAATATGTTACACTAGTTTGAACTAATGTGGCTACTTCAACGCATGTGCCCCAGACAGTGGTGGTTAGGTAGGTTGCAGGGGCTGGCGACTAGGCGGTCCGGCCTTGCAGAACATAATGGAAATTGATCAAAGGAAGACGATGATGATGATGGTGATGAGTTGGTGGAGTGATGGTGGTAAATTATGATGGATCTATTGGAATGACGGCCAGATGAAAGGGGCCGGCTACGAGAAAATCTGCTGTGAATTCGCTTTGTCCACCGCAAATACCACACGCATTGGCGGCCGATCGACGGCCCCAGAGGTGGAGTTTGCAGGTGACTCGCAGTCACGGGCCGCTTGTCAAATGCAACGCGCTCCCGGCGCAAAATGTTGCATTTGTCACGGAACAACTGAAACATGTTTTAATATTTGAATATGAGATATTTTTTATCGTTACGCACGTTAAACAATTCTGGAAAATTCTGTAATAATTTAGAAAATGACGTGTATTTATTCACATCTTCTTGCTTGCTCCCTCGAACTAGGATTGGCTGTTATTATTCGATTTTTGATTAATTCATCGTTTCATAACTTTTCTAGGCTATATTTACACTGTCTTTACGAATTGATGAAGTATATGTCACACTTGCATCGCATCATTGCATAGGTTTGCTGCTCGGTAGGTTCGATGAAATGTAGATTTTGCCCAAGAAAATGTCTAGTTTTCAAATATTTGTTACCACGCTATTTGTAAAACTTTAATTTATCATTGAATTATTAATAGTTAAAATGTTGGGAAGAGATTCTGGGACACAAAAACGTGCGCTATTGGTATTTCTTCCTCATACATCATATACAAAGTTTACTCTTGACTAAATAAATCAAATCATTTTAAATTAAGATCTCAATTTTGCTTCGTGCGGGGCTAGCCATTGTCTAATCACCTCATAGATTCAATTAGAAACTTACTGATTCCGAATTTATTTTTCAAAACGCCTATCCGAACTTTCACATAAGAGTACTTAAAACTCCTGGACTTAAAATGTGATCGTCTTCTGAAACTGTATGCTTTGTTCAATTTTATGTCAATGATGGCTGTAAAAATAACCTTGCATATTTTGGGAGGGTTTTACACAATTATCATAATACATATTCTGAAACGGACACAAGATATTTCCACAAATTTTCACAATACTCTTCGTAATTGATTTGCAGAACAATTTAAATTTGGCGTTTTGAAATTTGAAAATAGATATTTAGAATATTACATATCAGTTGAATATCTGAAATCTCACGTCTGTGCGCTTGTTTGTATCATGGTGGACGTATTCCGCGAGCTGTGCCTGCGATCGAAACACATTTGGTGTCATTCGATTTTATCAACTTCCCACCTATGTAATTAGCCTTCACACGCCACACGTGGAAAACATGGTGTCGTAATAAATTACACGATATCGCATTGAGATACTGCTAGTTTGGTATCTTTTGTTTGTGGTATATAAAGGAGGTGAGAGGTACCCTTTAGCCAACTAATTTAAATTTTGGAGTTGAACATTACATCACGGTTTATAAATGACCATGTATCAATTCAGATTTATTGTTCTCTAATTGCGTACAAACAATGTGTGCAGGCAAAATCTGTCCTAATTTCTTGTTCTTGTTTTGAAGTACATCTGTACGCCAAACATTTAATTAGCTGCATTTCAAAACTGAATTTTTGTCTTTGGTTATCCCACTGAGTACGTCATCTCTATTTTCAGGTTCTTGTCGACACGACCTCGGATGATTTCAATGACTACATTGCGAATATTTAAGTCAGGTGATAATCCACTATGACCACACTATGATGTGAGAAAAGAGGGGTGTCAGTTATACGCTACACGAGTACAAGAATTATAATGCTGTGCGTATGTGTGTGGACAGAAGAACAAACTGTTAAATATTGTTTTCAGTGCTGAGCAACTTCCCAGACGTATGGACGCGGTACTTTCTATGCCTCTTCGCATCCGACGTCCGCGCCACTTCAGCTTCTCGCACTTCAGCTTCAACTTCCCACACGTGTGCCGAAGCAGCCAGCGCAGCCTGCTTGGGGAAACCTTGTGCATTCGCACGGAGTCTTCCGTCAATTCCCGTGGACTCTCAGCATTCGATGTCATTTACACTCCGGGATCACGTTATCTGGCTATATTTTGGCACTGGATGGAGATTTTCGAGGACGGCAAAGTTCACATAGCACGTATCCGAACTTTTCATATGACATTCGAACTTCCATGTGACGCTAAATTATACAGTTGGTCCCTGTGCTGATATTAATGAAGGATTAACAAATAACCCGTACGTTTTAAGTATTTATTTAAAATTTCACGTTGAAAACAATTTCTGAAATCAACTGAGAGACGAGCTAACAAAACAGAATGATCACTGCATTCATTAAATATACTGATTTAAAATTATTATCAATTATTATATGATACTATTATCATTATTTTAGTAATGAAGACTTGACGAATTGTACGAGGACGCAGAGTAAAAGACTGGAAGTTTGATTCCCACATAAGTCATGGTGAAATTATGGTTCTGGTGTATAAGTGTACAAAGACGTGTTCCGTACCATGGTCCACTCAAAATCATTCATCTATCATTGACTTCTAGTAACTAACCTGTACCTACTGCGGAAAACACACGCGTGTCACCTGGAAAAAATAAGGAGAGTACACTACATGCGTCACCCTTATCTATGACACGGACAATAATCAACGGACGGTTTAGAACTTCATTCCCTAATGCCGTATTTGACATCAAAGCGCAACGTAATTGAACAGATGGAATTTGGACCTCCCCTGTCTTCCCCAAGGAAACTTCGTTCGCCCTTATGAAGTAAATTTAACTGAATTCCCTGTATCTCCTTGTTATCTTTCGTGAAATTCGCTGGATTATTCCGTATGAAGGTAATGGGCATGCAGAATGACGTTATGATAGCGACGCTGTTTTGTTTTGGGCTTTGGGTTCCCTTCCGCCGGTGACGCTGAGCGCTCGCGTCGCGTCGGGGAATCGGATCATCTGGTGACACCGGGCGGGG
>BOPP01000055.1:6056857-6068116 GCA_017312745.1 Gryllus bimaculatus
GGGGGGGGGGGGAGGGGTCTATGCAACTCCTCGGATTCGCCTCAGGCTCACAAATCACCGAAGCTGCAGAGGAGTGTATCAACTGTTAGGAAGCAAAGTTTTAATTAAGTGTTGCAGGAGTTACGCAGAAGCGCGGCGGAGACGGCCAAGTACGCGAAATGTGAGATTTTTGGAAGCCCGCGTTTTCTTCGGAGCGTCTTTTCGACCTCGCTGCCCTCGCGATTCTCGCCCACATCTTTTCAACCTTCCTCAGCTTGTGCTTTGGTTGCGTTCAGCATTGAACACCTTCGTTGTAGGAAACTTGGTTATCTTTTTTAAGGAAATATTGTTCATAAGTTAATGCCAATTCAAGAACTAGATCATCTACTGGCCGACATTTTGAATGTATAATTCGCCTTTATTAGCGCTTCAAAAGTTATTAACACTTCTAGCACAAGTGTTTTTTTTCTTTTGTTGCTTATTAACATTCTTTAACACATACTTTCCATTTGCTTTAAAGGGCATATTTCCATCTGGCACGACGCTAATTTGATGATATTCTCACAGGAGTGTCTAAAGACATTTAAAAAAATTAAGCTCTTAAATCATATGCAGGAGTTTTTCCAAATTTGAAAAAAATATTGGCTGAAGAACTAGAACAAAGAATAAGAATAAAAAGGCCAAAAGTACAATTAATAATTAAACTGTTATTACTGTGTGTATTTTGTACTTAATGTTTTATATATTTTCTCATTTGTTTCATTTTTTCTTATGATGCCTACAAATGTAATATTAGTGCCTATAAAGTTACGTTACTAATTACATCTGCCCTATGTTTCTTGTACAAATTTACAATTGAGAATAAATGGTGATAATTTTTAATAATATTAATGATGATGACGATAATAATAACAAGAAGAAGAAGAAGAAGAAGAAGAAGAAGAAGAAGAAGCAGAAGAAGAAGAAGAACCCTTGGCGCATACGGTTGCGGTAGCTGTCGTCTGTGCCGAGGAGGTTGCAGGATCGAGTCCTGCCGTATTTATGATTGTCCCTTCACCTATCATCATCATCATCATCATCATCATCATCCTATCATCTCATAAGTCACACTACAAGGCGTAACAACCTTGTTGTAATCCAAGGATACATCTGAAAAGCTGATCCTGGAAGAATTACACACGTTAATCGTGTAGCGTGGTCAGTAATGGCCAATACGCCAATAATAATAATAATAATAATAGTAATATTTGAATGAACCACGAACATTCCCCTACCAGCACGCACATTCAGCACTCGTCCATTTGTTGCAAGGCTGCCGGCCGCCATAGGCCTCAGCGGGTGGCAACTGCACCTGCCACTGCGGAGCGGCGCCCACGCCCTCCCACCCCGCCTCCCACCCCGCCTCCCGCCTGGCCGTCGCCGCGGGGGTGGAGGAGGCGAGAACTTGTCGCCGGCGGCCGAGCAGCGTGATAGCCCCAAAAAATAAAATAAATTGCGCGATGGACGCTCTGTCGCGTGCTCCGGTCGGGCGAGCCGAACCTGTGTTTTGCGTTCAATTAAGCCCAACATATCGCCGGCTTAAATCAAACGTCATTGCAGCGTTGACAGGGAATAAAAATGAAGCGCTCTCGCCAAATTGGGAAGAAAGACCCGGCTGTTTTAGCCCACAGCCAACATTGCCGCAGTCTGTGCAGCATTTCTGACCAAGAGTTCATTGGGTTCAAATATCGACAATGGTCGAAGTTTTAAACTATGTATAAAAACAATATTTGTTTGTCTGTAGGTTGGTTGATTGGTTCGTACTTAATGCGAACAACGTACTTAATGCCGTAGTGTTCATCCGATTGCGATGAAACTTTGTCAACCTATTGCTTGTGGGAAGAATATAGAAGAAATAGAACGATGGATATGTGCAACTGCCTGCGCACATAGACGCGCGTTAATGATGATTCTATGCTGACTCACGCGCCTCTGAATAAGGCATCCTGAAGTACGAGTATACGTACGAGCATACGAAGTACGAGAGGATCATTGCATCTTCTGACCCTGCAATTGTGAAATTTCGCTCGGGAGAGAGATACAGAGAGAGAGGGGCAACAGAGGGAGACAGAGGCCTACAAAGACGCAGAGAGAAAAACAGAGAGACAAAGAGACAGACGGAGAGGGAAAGAGAGACGGAGAGGGAAAATAGGGATAAGAAATGGATAAAGAGACACGAGGAAAGTGACGGAGAGACACGAAGAGACGGAGACAGAGAGGGACACGGCGGTGAGAGAGACGGAGAGAGAAAGGGAGAGGGGAAAGAGAGAGAAGGAAGGCAGGACGTTTGCCCGGTTCCGCTAGTTATAGCTAAATCGAAATAACCTGGTGTATGGAGGAGAATTCCAGCGGACGGCTGCTGTAATGGGTACTTGGCCTTTGTTTCTCCTATCAATACCAGGATAATACCAGAGATGTACCCTATCTATGGGCAATGGACTGAGCGAAATCTTTCTATCCCCTTTCTTGCCTTTTTCTCTCCCGTTTCACACACCCTTGCATGCACTACACTACCACACATATAGCGGTACCTGTCGGTAACTTGGGGCATTGCCTATGATCCATACCTTGTGATTATTTAGTCAACAAAAGATATAAGCTTCTGAAGATATTTTATGAACTCGGTGTTTGGGAACGTAAATATGTGTCCTGTAGAAAGTTGTAGAAGCGAAACAGTATTTATATAAACAATCGTTTATTTTGTATTTATAACTGTGTGTCAAGCAGCGTATAGCAGACCAGACCAGGTCAGGTCAGACTTGAACGATTCAACTGCATTATCTTGCTGTTTTTCATGTAATATGATGGAAATGAGAATTAGCAAGAAGAGAAGTAATGAAAATATGAAACAATTTATTTCCTTGACGCCCAAAAGAGTTAAAAACTATGTGTGACATCCATTCTGTTCACATTAAGTTACGAATACAGCTAGAAACGAGCTTTTTTGAAAAGAACTTATGATAACATTCGCTTTCGTGTAACAAAAGCTATTTGAAAAGGAGTATCATCCATTTAGTTATTGTCCCTTTACATCGCTATCGTAAAGTAATTGACTTCTGTCGTGAGAACTGCGAGAACGATTATTTTAATAACTATATTTACAACACAGCACTAGAAAACGTGCACAGATAGTGAAAATACTTTTATGAGCCGAAGCAAAAGAAACTGCAATCTCACCATTCATTCAAAGGATCAGGAAACATGAAAGAAAAACATAACCGAAATGGGGATCATTTACTCTGAAAGTAAAGTACAAAAAGTATTATAAATATATTTAGTCTTTAGAATTATTCAGTATAAATATGATTATCATATGTAATTTCTTTCTTTAAATCAACATTATATTCCTTTCGATCCCCGGTTTACTCATTCATTTTATAGAAACTTGAGCACAGAATGATTTTACTTTTTAACTTGACAATGTATTCATTTTAATATATTTATATCGCCTATAATAATGTACAGTAATATGCATGAAGAGTATGTTAATTTATTGAAGTGATCTATTAATACTGGCATCTGATTAGTACGTGTGGTATTATAGTTATGAACATTTTAGCAAGGAGAAAAAAATTCACACACCAGGAATTGAATTTAAAATAAACACAAAAAAGTGAATAGTTAATAAAAAGTAATGGTGTAATTATTAGCTTAATAAAGCTATTCTTACAATAAAACCTGTATGAAATTTGCTGATTATTTGTACAACTCTTATCTATGGTCTAAGTATAGGCATTATAGCATGTGCTTCCCCAGAATAATATTCATCAGACGGGAATTAACAGTTGTGGAATGTTATGAACGAACAATATAAATAATAATTGCATTGAAAGAATTCTGTACGCATTGCATAATAAAGTTAATTTTGAGTTCAATTCATTTCATTCCCCGTTATGAGACATAATTGAGAAATTCAAAAATGCTGTTCCCTTAACGTCAATCAATTGCACATCGTTCATTTTCGATTGAGTTTACTCTAGTTTATTTGAAATAAAAAATGCATTGGATCCATTTCCCTTTAGTTTACTATTTATTTGTTATTACAAAACCATTTTGACACATCTGATATTGTACTGTTTATTGTTTCTCTATTGCAAAGAATATTTGTATCATCCGTAAACAGAATAGTTCTTCCATTTCGAATCGTCGAGGGCATATCGTTTACAGAGCATATCGTCGGAAGCGTCGAGAGCATATCGTAGGAAGAGAATTGTGCCTAAAATCCAACACAGCAGTTTCCCGTGTGCAATTAGCAATGAATCATGAAGGTAGGTATATAATGTCCTATCAATAGAATGCGATATTTCTACTCTCTGAGATCTTCGTTTAAGGTACGAACGTAACCAATCTAGAGCAATGCCACGATTTCCATACGAAGGTAATTTTGAACGTTCAATGTTATGATCAGTGACGCTGAAAGCTTTTGAAGGGTCTAAGCATATTCCAATACATGCTTCATTTTGATCCATGGATAAAGCGACATCTTGAAAAAATTATCATTTTCTGCAGGTTTTGGTTTTATAAATCCAATTGGCAAATCCAAAAAAGATTGTTATTTTCTGAGAAAATGTCTCATTCGTAATGGTACGTTCATTCGTAAATGTGCATTTAATATCTTTTCAAAAAACGAATAAAAATAAATTGCTCGATAATTTTGAATTTTTTTGCTGTCTTTTTAGAGTGGGGTTTAATCTTAACTGTTTTCAAAATATCTGAAAATGTATCTGTTCATAGGATGAATTAAAAAATATGTGAGTTAGCAAACTATAGTAGCTAAATTAAAATATTGCTATACTTACGACGATGGTACTGTTATTCATCATTCAACTACAGTATTTGTTTCTTTGATTTCGTAAACAATCCAAAAAATTCCATTCTTTTTACATTAGTAGTCACATTGTCATTGATCTGAATTTCTGAGAATGCCTTTGTATTACAAAATGTGCATGTAAATGAACAACAATATCTTAAGAAAGAACTGTACCAAATTTTACTGTTTCACGTCAGTGTAAAAGTACTTGTAAACTTCTGTTTTCATTATCTTCTGACTTTAACTTACTCATACTGCAAATTGAAAATGTAAGATTATTCTGTCGCTACAGCAACGGGAAATGTTGCTGTATTGAAGCGAATTGTTTATTTTAATATTCTCAAAGGTGAAGTTTTTGAACATCGAAATAATGTAATGTTAATGATTTTCTTTGCCACTTAATGCAATAATCGCACTTAATGCAATTATTGCCATTCTGATCTCTATTTTTCCCTTTACGTTTAATATTTGTATGCATTTTAATTGTTTAATATGATAACTAAAAATCCCGATCAATTATGTTCAATGTCGAACAAAATCATATTCAAATAATGTAACTGTTCCTGGATTAATGCGTTGTGAAATCAGGAAATTTACAACGAACTGTAAATGGAATTGTTTGTAAAAGTAGATTATTTCGTTTTATATTACTTATTGAATCTATTTTTGTACGTCTTCTCGCGGTGTAATGTTGATCAATTGCGACTTAAAATGAATGCAAAAGTAAATTACATCACAATGTGAAAATAATTCGAGTCTATTTCATTCAACAAGATTAATGTCACAACTAGGATTATACAATTTCGAAACACTCGGTAACCTTCCTAACACATCTGGTGTAAAATAGTTCTTGGAAATCTAATATTTCTGGCAATGACATTCATTAACCTCCGAGCTCTGGCAAAATATTGATTTTAGAAATTCTTCCTAGACCTCAGTCACAAACGTCGTTCGAATACCAAATTCACAATGATTAAATACAATATTGCTAGTTCTCATTATTTTGGCATCTAATCTTGAAGCGGTTGCAGGACTCGTGCAGCACGTATGAGATAACACGCAGATATTGTCGACTTGCAACGGCTGCGGTACAATGGGCAGTAATTAAAAATAAGATAATTACCACAATATTAATTTATTACGAAGCGTGTGGCATTGTGTGACAATGGCGCTGTACGCACTTCAAAAACAATTTGTATGAAATACGTTAAAATATATATGTTAGAAAATTTTCTCCTTCCACTGGCCATTCAGGTGAAGTGTTGAAAGCTGAATTGTAAACAAAGTTCACTCCAATAGGGTGAATGAGAAGTTGGGGCTAATTTTTCAAGACGCGGTTGTATGAAAACATTTGGGAATGTTCATAACGGTAATAAGGTTTTCGAATTTATTTGTTGTGTTTTTCAAATACTACGAGGTTTTTCGCAGACAAAGAGATAATCTATGTAGCAAAATGGTGAGGAAATTAATTTACGGTACACAACAAATCGTGCGTAGATTTACACTTCTCCCTCATACGTCACATATAGTTTATTTCTTTACGAAAAAATTCAAATCACAAATGACTCAAAATAGATCTCGTATAAAAGGTCAAATACAAAACGTACGCGATTACTAATTAAAAGGGACTTTGGCGAAAATTTTACTAATGATTTATATACTATATGTGATATTGACTTACATATAATATATTTCACTAAGCAATCATCGTCACATTACAAAGCCTAGTTCATCTCCCAGGCACCTAAAATGATTGTTGACCACTGAAATCTTTGTTTTAAACTTCAAAAGTTCTTTTAAACTAAAAATATGTTAGATATTTAATTTAGTTATTTTTTGTTAATTCCCGTCAAAAATATATTTGTGTGAGGCGTATGAGGGAGAAAAATAATCTGCTTACATTTTGAGATACAGAATCCCTAACATTCTCTTACATACATGAATCACAAAAAGCATGCCAACTAATAGTCTGAATTAAGAACCAATGGTACAAATTTGTGCTCCCGTTTAAAAAAACATATTTACGTTGTCCAACGAACTGCTTGATTTTATAGTATTCCTGACACCCTCCACCACGCTCTACTGTATTTCCCACTTGCAAAAAGATAACGCAACCAAAGGTTAATATTGTGAAGCTACATGAATGTCTAGAAGCAAAACAAAGCTACATTACAAAATGTATTTAACGTATCCAGTGATAACGGTGTGACGCCGTAGGAAATAATTAACACAGACACGAGGTGTTGTTATTTACTTTGATGTATTTACAGACTTTTCACATTTAACACATATGTACAGTATGACAACACTCCGAGGCAACCTCGTTTTCCCAGCCGCCTACCTGCGGCTGCCTAACTAAGTTCGGCCCAGTAATTGATCTAACTAGACCCCTCGACGTACGCATTACCGCGCCGCCGCGAACAACTCTCGTGGGAGAGCCGCCCCGCTTGGCGCAGCCGAGGCGAGCAGTCGCCCGGGTGATTCCGTGCCGAGGCACATGGAGATGCCCCTCGTCCGAAGACACGCCAGCGCAATCCCCCGTGAGGCGCGGTCTCCCGTCGCGTGTCACGTGGCCACCCACGCTCCAGCTGAGCGACCCATGTGCAAAATTAAAGTCCGCTGGTCAGCCCTATTCCGCCCGCACATTTTAGAGCGTACGGAATACGGATGTACACGGGCGGGCGTATTAGGGCGGACGGAATACGGACGGAATACGGGCAGAATACGGGCGTACGGAATTTAGGGCATACCACAACAAGGTATCTCCCACCGTCATGGCACCGTCCGAGTCGCGACACGCTCTAATTCGCCGACTGGTTACCCGACATGTGCGGTAATGTAGTGCATGTGAGAGATTGTGTGTGTAATGAAGGGGTGAGAAAGTGGTAAGAAAGTGGAAGGAAAGATCGTGCACGACCAGTTTGTTAGAAAATAATTTGTTGATTTTTAAAGAATAATCAGAAAGAAATAATATGAACTAGAAAAAATTCTGAGATGTTACAGAGTAAATGATATTGGGAATTATTTTAATAATAAACTACCAGATAAATATTGGTTATTTGAGGATACGATGGGGCTAATTAATTTGTTTATTAGACGGGCTAGACAAGTATTTTCCGCCAAGAGTATTTTTTAGCGTAGTAGTTTTTTTATTGCGCAGTCATTACGGATAACATCTTGTTAAATGATGAGACTCACTTCCGTAATTACAGAAAAATATTGTATGTGGTAGCCAGATATTATTGCGCTTTAAATAGACCCGATTTGGTTATGAATCTGCCTTTTATTTACATGTAAATTGTATAAACAGTTGACAGATTATTTCGAAAGCTTTTTGTAATGCTGGTACATGTGTTCATTTCAGAACAATTAAATATATTTTCAGCAAAAGCATCATACAACATACATTTATTTGTTTTGTTTTGCTTTTTTCCTTTTTTTCTTACATTCCCTTCAAAGTGAGGTGACGTTTTACACCGATAATTCCGACGTAAGATTTGAGTTTAGAATATTTGCAACGGAATCTACTAAAAAATCTGGTTTGTCGGAAATTGTGATTATTATAACCTAAGGAGGGCGCGTGGATAGTCATTAAAGTGCTTATTTGTTTTTAAAATATTAGGTGAGATATCGTTTAAATGGTTGAAATTGTTGTAATTTAATTATTGTAGAGTAGTTGAACTTTGTGAGTCAATCGATTTAAGGTTTATTAAAGATGCGGAAATACAATCTTGGCAGAGAATTGGCTGCGAATGGCTGAATGTGTGATGACGCAATTATTCTTGCCGTAACGTCATATATGCCATAATCTCGCCTGTAAGATGCCTGTTTGTGAGCATTTTCATGTAACTAAAATGATCATTTAGAATTCTGGAATACAAACAAAATATGTTACTCTACACTTAAACGTGTGCATTGATTTTAATTGTTTATTGGCATTTGTCAGTATGTTTTAAATAATGTGTTGTAATTTGTTGTATGCGAAATTTTGTAGCGACCTGTAGTTACTGACACTCGACAAATATGACTATGCAATGTTCCTCAGCTTTTACTTTCTTGCCCTTCCTTCAAAAGAAGAGATATTACTGTAATCGTTGCGGAAAACGGCGAATTTTTGACAGAAACACTTTTATTACCTGCCCCTTGTAACGAGTAAATGGTTGAACATGCGAAGTTGAAGCGATTAACGACAAAACGTCTGTGTGCTTGTTTGCTCGTTTGTCCACCTGTATGTCAGTCCGACTGCCCAACCCTCTCTGTCTGTCCGTCTATCTGTCGGTGTATCGCTTGCCTATCTGGCAGCCTCTCTACCTGCCTGTCTGGCAGCCTGTCCGTCCATCTGTCCGTCTCTCTATCCATTTGACTGTTCATCTCTGTTCGTCTGTCTCTCGGTCCACATAAAGACTCATTAAAAGTTTCACAATTTCCCAAAAAATGACGCCATTTTTTGTTGAACTTGGTTTTTGGATAGCGTAAACTCCGCCTAAGAGAATGGTGCAGGTATCGTTTTTTATGTAATCCATGATTTTGCGAAAATTGCAAAGTTAATTTCTTCCTGCAACTACAATATTAATGATAGATTTTTTCCTGAATGAAGTATTTTCGAGAAAATCCTTATAATAAGGTTATGTAGCAATGTTTCAAGAATATGAGTATTTTTCTTGCAATTTTAGTGTGAAATATAGTGAATTAATTTTGTTAAGGAATTTTTTTTAAAAGGATGATAGGGCGGAGGACAAAGGATGGTAAAAATATTGGATCAGTTTCATTTTTCGCAAACTGTATGTATTTTCGAAATAACAAAAAGTTAACATTTTAAAACTACAATGTTGAAGATAGTGTTTTTGCCTTAAACAAAAGTCTGTGCTAAGAAATTAGCTCTTTAAGAAAGGTCATGTATAACGAGTCGTTTTCGCGCAGTTTATGCTTATTAATGCAATTTCCGTTCCAAAGCCATGCAATTATCTTCAACAATCTTAAAATGCGAAAATTGCAAATCAAGAAATAATTTGAGAAAATGAGCGATTGTAGCATCACTATTTTGTTATTCTATACTTTTTGAATTGATATTGAATTTTTCTGAATCAATATTGGGCAGTTATCTTAGGATGTGTGTCTTAGAAGAAAAATCTGTATCGATTGATTCACTGCTGGTAACGTCTACTAATACCGATAAGAGGTTATTTGTACTTACTGGTCACAATGAGGACATGCCTGTGACGTTATGCTGTTTGGCCATCCCCTTAGCGCTACAAACCAGTTCCTGGGCGCTAAGGTGTTTGCGATGGTCGATACGAGGGCCAGAACACAGAAGACATTCCCTGCTGGGTGTTATGAGTGGGAGCGTGGCTAGAGGGAGAGCACGGCCGTCCTACATGATGTAGTGGAGCTTGGGTGCGTGCCAGAGGGGGCAGCCCATGTTTGGCCTCTTGTCCTACTGATACTCGACGTTTGGGGCACATGCAGAGGATACTGTTAGTAACAGTAGAAAAATTCGCGATGTTCAGGAACGCTGCAGACCAATCCGTACACGGCCGCGGCTGCACCACAATTGTCAGCATACGTGAGGTTTCACTCCTTTAAAATTCGACTTTTACTGATGAAAGTTAATTGATCTGAAACATAAATTTATGTGAAAGTGTTTTATGTAAGTGTGTGTTTAAGTAAGAGACGATGATAAGCCAAGGAAGGGGGAAATATCGCGCCTTGTCCGTGGCCATTTGATAGAATACTTCTCGGGCATGCTCGTGTTATTGATCGGGGAAACCGATCAGTCGATTGCGAAAGGTTTCTTATTCGTCGGTCTGCAGCTGAATGTGACAACGTTGTAGCTAGGATCGAATATTTGCCGCCTTGGGACCTTAGTGTACGACCTCCCGGTCAGAGCTTCTGTAGAATCGGCGGGATATTCTAGCTCTAAGCTAAACTCGCCCTGTTTTTCATCGATATTTACTTTTATACAGATAAAAAAGGTGAAGGATATTTTTCTTTCCTTATTTATCATAGAAAACATAATGCTTATTCATCAAGTTAATACATTATTGAATTGTCTAAAACTAGTTTCTGTTCCACATCGTTCTGCAACACTTTCTCATGTACCTTCGTGTATTTATTTCACATCAACTCTCATGATACAGAAATGTTTCACATTTCTCGGGAATGAAATATATAACTGTTCAAAGTAATGAAGCTATATTGTATTGAGCAAGAAACGGAACGCTTGTTCCGTTGAACATTTCACTTCCCCTTTTGCCCCACATTGCCTCTCGCGACCGATCTTCAAAACAGTTCGGCATCCGCCGATGTTGGAGCTTTGCAATTTCGCCCCGTAGGGCAGCACTTCCGCGCCGCGCCATTCTGCCCACTGCCCCCAACCCTCGCCACGGATTCCCCACGCTCGGGAGGTCTTATACGATGCTCTGCTGCGCCCC
>BOPP01000055.1:6106875-6118804 GCA_017312745.1 Gryllus bimaculatus
TCCCTGAGCCGTGAATCAGCCTTCCGCCAGCCAGCGAAGGCATGGCGCTCGAGGATGAAACTCGTGGGCGAGTAGAGTGAACGAGCGGGACGCCTTGCTCCATTCTGGTAGAGAAGAGGAAAGAGAAGCTGGAGAGGGGAGGCAAAAAGACGAGAAATTAGGAGGTGGGGAATGATAACACAAAAGAAGGAAGACATAGAAGAGAGTGGGAGCGAGGGGAGGGGTAGAGAGAGCAGAATGGGAGTGTGTGGAACGGAAGAAGAGAGGTCTTGCTGAGCAGTGGTTCAGCCTACCGTCAGAGGATGAAATCCGCGAGCGAATAAAGCGATATGCCTAGCACAACGCTTCTACGCTCTTGGGCGTTGGTGGCGCTCGTGGCTGGTGGCGGTACGTTTTTCGCGCTATTCCGCTCAAAAGAAGTTCACACCCCCGCCACTGCTTTTCGAGGTAATCCACATTGTGCACAATCTGCTCGTTTGCCACCTGCTGCATCTACACTGTATTTTCCGCGAAATACGTCTGTGCTATTTGAATCGTATGTGGACCTATCCAGTACTTCCCTGTGATTCCATTGAATTTTATCGATATCATTTGCGTTGGACGAGCAGTGCTCTGAATGCAGCTTCATCCCGCAATAGCGTTGCCCGCACTCATACTTCCGTGTACGCCCTAGTTATGACAGGATATTCTCTTCGCAGTAGCGCTTTCCTTTATGGTTACGTCTGAGAGGATACATATTATTTTATACTACTTTTCAGAAATGCGACAACTAAAGAATCTTCCATTTTAATATGTAATTGTGGAACTTGTCGATACTATTAAAATAAAATTGCATATGACAATGAATCAGTCGTCAGAAGTATACACAGTTTATACTCTTTTGTGTGATACACCACGTCGTCTAAAAAAATGTTCCCAGTACGCCTCATTGTGAAGGGGATAGTGAAAAGAATATAAGTTCCATTTTGTATAATTCTTGATATCGGTGATGCCTGCGGAGAAGATGATACAAAGTATAACTCTCTCCTTTGGTCCAATATTATTGGCAGAATATCTGTGGAGAGCTTTATCAAAAGTTTTCTGTAAGTCCCTTCATTCGATAAGTCACTACCTTGATCCTAACATCTTCGTGAAGTACTTGTGCAATAACTTTACACATATGTTGATGTTTGTTTTTCATAAGAAAAACAGTTTTTAAACTCAAAATAGCTTCGGAAAAACAGTTTTTCTTCCTTCTCACGTTTCTTATACGATACACGTCGATAAGAGTGTTCATTTGCTTACAGACTGCGGATGTTTGGCTAAAAGGATATAGTTCTGAAGGTACAACCCCTTCTCCGTATTGGAAATACGGTCTCTTCTTTTATCTTGCAATTTTTAGGAATACATGAATAGTTTAGTGCGTACCAAGAAGTAAACAGTATAAAAACTGAGTTTTACTTTTTATGATAAATGCATCCCAATATACAGCTGGATCTGAAGTATTTTCGCCCTCTAATGTCCACAAACATTTGCACGAATTAATGTGGCACAGTATTGCCGATCTTCTGTGTCCTACTAACTTACATTGCTTATGATATGATCGTCTTAAATTCTTTCGAAACATGTTATTTATCAACCTTGTTGTCTTCCAGAAAGTTCCAATATGGGTTCTTCAATTTGTCTTTGAACTTTGAATATATATTGTGTTTTTTATTGGATTATGAATTTTTTACTTTCTCATCTTACTACGTACGTAGTAAAGATAAGATAATGTGTACTAATACTGCGGCGGAAATCGAAGATTTTTTCACGCAAAGTATTGCCGATCCCTGGAAACGAAAAAGTGAATAAATCGTATTTTTATATGTACTTAATAATTTTCTCTCGAACGTTGTGTAGTCAGAATCAAAGTTTTGTACATCGTTGATACCGAAAATTCGGTTAATAGAAACGTCTGTCTCCCTGACGTCTTTCCGTCCGTCCAACTGTTTTTTCTGGCCTTCAAAGTATTTTCTCTACAATTGATATTCATTGATGAAAATGAGCAAACTCGAGACCTTACCCTAAAACATATTTCTATTTTACTTTGCAAGAAGTATTATCAACATTTTCTCAAAAAGAACTCCAAATTCATTAAACTTGTTTTGGAATAGTGTAGAGAATGCTTTAGAATGGAAAGGTCTCATTCAAATCAATTTCAACTTTCCAAAAATTGTAATAGTTCACAACTACATTATACGATATAGGAGTTTTGTTTCTAAATAAAATGTGTTGTTCATAGATAGTCCTCGACACCGGGTGAGTACAATGTTTTCGAAAATGTGAGTAGCTTCGAAGTAATTTTGAGTGAAATAGGCAATAGTTAAACAATTATTGTTTCAAAAACTGCTCCAAATTTATTCTTCAAATGTTTACTGATTGTAGCAAAGAACTAGGAAATAATTGGTGTTGGCTCCAACTGTTTTCTTTAAATTTTCCTTGGAGGACGTAAAAAGGGCTTAAAAATGAAGTAGGTATCACTTTAATTAGACTCTCTTTTTTAAAAAAAATTGCACAAGCTAGCTTTAAAGAGTCGGGAAATCCGAGTAGTTTCGTTGCAGTGGTGGTGTAGCCGTATCTTTGTCGGCGTGTTTACTGGAAGCACATGAATTCTAATCTCAGCGTGGAGAAAAATGTTTGCTGGTTGGAAACATACAGATTCATGTGGTGGAATAATTTTGTGTAGCTGTGCGAGAAATGTAATACTGAAAGTAAACTCTAGAATTATACTACATGTAAATCGTTGCGTTTATTGTATTCCGAAATTTCCTGTTTAACTTAATAACAAAGCATTTCAATGCAAAAACATGTCAAAGGATATGGTATAAACAGGAAATAATTTATTTTGAACCTAGATGCGATAGATGCCCGGGTACCATCATTATTCAGAATGTAGAATCTGTAAAGTTTCACTCAATTTCGTGTGTTTTGCCAGTGTAAACACACGGCTAATTACGGGGACTACCCGGCAATCTAGGAGACAACCAAACGCGATAAGTATCGTCTTTGCTCCCTTCGGGTTAAACCATAATTCCAAATGAATAACTACTAGAATCGCATCAGTTAATCGATCTTCTACACATGAATACATAGAATTTTGTATCCATTTATAAGTACATCGCGCTCACGGAAGAGAGTGAAATTAGGCATTGTTAGAGTTAATATGGAGTACTGCATGCAGATAAAACTTGTGTAGGTGTTACAAGTATATAAAATAAAATAAGTATATAGATATTGCGTTCAGAGGCAACCCGCAATGCGCCCGAGCGCATCACTATCCTCTATCACTCGGAAACGGTACGTTTTAGAGTCTTAAGACAGATGTTTCATAGGGACATGAGCTCTGTTTTGAATGTCCTATTTGGTGCAATGTATAACAAAATGGCGTTTGAGCTTTTTCTGACAAAGCGGAATTTTGAGCTAGTTTCATAGAAAACTGTTTCGTTAAGGGAAATTATATTTCGTATTATTTAAATCACTTGTACTCATAAATACAATAATATGAACAAATCGCCGCCAATGTAAATACAAAATTGTGAGAGACAAGTTAAAAATTACTTTAATTATAAAATTATATTAGAAGAAATGTAGTAGAATGACAATACAATTGTGTCAAAACTAATCCCATTTTACATGTATAAAAGGAAAGAAGGGATTATGATTATACAGTAGGGCGACAGATGCTATTAAGCTGCTTTCTATCTATTTGGAGGATAAGTGTGTGAGTAGTACTTTTAATAAAAAGCATTTCAGAAAGTAGACTTTTATGGTAGTTCTTTTCTTTATCAAGAATTTTAGTGTTATCCCAAATAATGGAAATATAATACTTTATTTTGTGTTGTGTAATGACATTATGTATCGATGCAACGATTTTAATTTTTTAACACTTTCTTTGAAGCAAGTAACTTGGGCTCTCTTGGTCGTACCTATAAATTTGGCAGGACAGTCTTCACATGAAATTTGATAAACCACATTATGTAGCCAGTTGAAAATAGTTGTATCTTTTCTATTCTTAATGTCTGAAACATCCAGTAGTCTTAAAACTGATGATGATGATGATGATATATTTAAAGAGTGATTTACTTACGGAGTTGGAGACTGAAGGTAAATATGAAATAATGATTCTAATAAGTTCAGAAGATATGTTAGGAAAGGCAGTATATATTTATGGATCGAATGTATTATGGATATATTTATTAATAAATTTAAGGTGATAGTCATTGGCCAAAAGATTTGAAAAAGTTGTGTTTAAGTTTCTAGAATGAAATGTAGAGGTGGCTTTGTCAACAAAATTATAAATAATGGCATTTTTATCTTTATAGGATGATGTGAATGAAAGTTACGCAGTCTCTCAGAGTAAGTGGTTTTTCTATACCTATTAATGACTAACCTCTTTGGTTGATGGCCTGCTCTCCTGCTCGTGATGGCCTGAATACTTACTGTGGTGAGACCTCAGAGTAACGAATAGTGAAGGACAAATGGCGAGATTCTGGCGTCTTAAAACGAGAGCACTGGACTAAGGGAAGGAAAATCCCGACAGAAAATAAAGGGGGGAGGGGGGCCTCCGTAGGTGTAGAGAAGCCAACAGTCCTACGGGAGTAAACTCAGAAATAAAATACTGGTCCTCCCGGGAGGGGGTTCAGCGTAGGGCTAACAACCCAACCTGGTAAAAGATCCATTGTTCAGAAACCAGAAAAGGTGCCACAACTATCCAAAAATTGAACAATGATCACTCTGGAATACAAATAGAATGGAAAATCTATGAACACTCTATAAACTATGCAGGTGATGTAGTTTTGGGGGAAAAGCGAGAGGTGAAACGTAACTTATATGACGATGAGCACGAGAAACCTACATTAGAAAAGAATGAAGCACACAAGGTGGTTATCCTGAGAAGATTTCCCCAAGTAACAACTGATTTATTTAAAGGACGTAGAGCACAATAAAAGAAGATCATCAGAAGATTGAAAAGAGTGTTTGAGGAAGATAAAGTAAATAGATTAGATAGTATAAACCCGTATAAAGCAAGTAGGCAGTTTTATCAACAAGTCATTTGCATAAAAGGCTACAAAGGGAGAGTAGAAATCTGTAGAGATGAACACAACCGTCTGTTAATCGATAGAAACTGGATTGTGACGAGATGGCAGGGACACTTCCAGAGTCTGCTGGGGATAAGAACAACTGGACAAACACAGGAAATTACTGGGATGGACCGAAATGGAAGTGAAAGTGACTGTCAGAACACTGAACTGATCGACATCCAGATGAGAATGAACTATTAAATCTCAACGCCAACCTGTGAACGCTACCAACTACGTCGATATGCTGGAAAGACTGCGAAAAGGGGCTGCGCAAGTGAGAAAGAAGATGGGCGCTCCACCAGAACAATGCTCCGTGCCACATCGCAATGCGCGTTCAAGTATCAAGTGAAGCAGGACTTGACAACACTGCTTCAACCTCCGTACACTCCGAACATGGCTCCGACCGACTTTTTTCTCTTCCTAAGGATCTAGACCGCTCTAAATAGAATCCAGTTTGGATCGATTGATGCCATCCATGACGCCGTGTCGAGGGCTTTTGCCGAAGTCCCCGTTGAAGCCTTCGAGGATGCGTACCGTGCCTGCCAGTCTCTCAAAAAAGTGTGTCCAAGGGAACCACTTCCAAAAGTACTAAACGATTGTAACAATATCTTCAAACAATATACTTTTTTTAATGCATATTTTTCCTGGCCTACCTTGTATCTAAAGTCACATTCGCGATTCTTGACACAAAATTAGGGGTACTTTAGCTATTTTTAGAAAATAATGAACTTCGAACGATGTTTTTGTACTTGAAATTATAAAATATTTTTAAGAAATAGAGCTAACAAAAAAGTTGATAGATTCATTAGGTTTTTATGATTTCTATATTAATTTTTCTTGGCCACAAATTACGGTATTCTAGTTATTTTTTAAAAAGGGACAAAGTTTGCCAGTCATTTATAAAAAAGAAAAATACGAAAGATTAAACATTTCAACATTGAAATGCAAGATTTCGTACTTCTCCGGTACTTAACAGTTCTGCAAAAAATAAAGCTCTTATCTGTCCAGCTAAAATTCCACAAATAATCTAAAACTTTAAACTCAGTCAAACTTTAATTGTCAAATTACCATCAATATTTTAAACGAGCTTCTACGGTAAACCATTACATTAATTACAGCGCTATACAATGCAGCCTCGAGATTAAACAATTCCCCGAATGTATGGAAAAGATGTATAATAATACCGACACGCAAACCAGGCAAGAATTGCAGTCTGGCATCAAATTACAGATCAATAAATTTATTACCAAGTGTAGGAAAAGTATTTGAAAAATTAATGCAAAGAAGGATTGAAGAAATCTTGAAAAACATATCATAATACCAAAGAACAATTTGGATTTCGCAAACTTGACCACTCAGCACTTATATGACTAATGGAAAATATTGTAAACGGGGTTTCATCAAAACAAACGTAAAGTATCTGTTTATCTGGAAATGCAAAAGGCCTTCGACAAAGTTGGGTTTATTATATAAAATGAGAAATTTGGGAATACCCATTATTTGTACAAAATAATTAAATGCCTTCTGGTAAATCACTCTTTCGCGGCGAAAGTAAATACTACCATACATGATCAAAACATTTTGCACACATTACCACCGCTAGCGCGCCCGCTATCTCTCACTCTCTTTAACCTTTATATTGCAAACATTTTGTCTACAGAAAGAACAAATACAGCATGCATCGCTGATAATACAGAATTATTCACGGAAAACAAATATATGTTATAAGGAAGAAAAATGCTACAAAATTCTTTAGATGTTTCAATACATTGCTACGAAAAATAAACCCCACAAAATCTCAAACCAAAGTATAGAGGTTAATAACAACCCACTCAAAAAGTAAAAATTAAAACATAAAGAGAGATTCACCTGGCAACTTCATATTTTAATAAATTGGCTATTAAGCATGTAAAAGAGAAAGAAATTATCCTGTAATAAATACTTTCACTCTAGATCGCTCAGAAAAGAAATCGAAGTACCCTAAAGACAAATTCGGCCGTCCTTATATAGCACGTCCACCACCCCCACATAGCATTCCAATTAAAATGCAAAATCTCAAGGCAAGCTTTTGTTTCATTAAAACACCCATTTATACAAATTCAAAACACTACATTAAAAAGCGCATCAAGCGCAACTCAGCATACATTAAGTGGAGGATTAACATAGAATCAACTCATCTGCATTCGTCTTACCCCTAGTTAATGATATAGGCATATTATACGTATTTCAAAACTGCAAAATATGTATAATTGATCTATGTTAAATAACTGAGTTAAAAATAAAAATAAAAAACCCAAGAATTACAACCTATCCCTATCTCAAATATAAACTGAAATGAACATTTTTGTGTCCCGTAATGCACTGATAAGGTCTGCAAGTTAGCAAAGTAAACATGTAATGATTAAAACACTTTGTTATGCTTTGCGTATTATAACTTGTTGAATCTTTAATTAAACATACCAATACCTTTTTAGACAAAAATGTGTGTTTCAAGTAATGCAAGAATCTGTACTATATCTGCTATGCTTGAATAATTGTGACAATACAAAACACAAAATTAGAGGAATCGTGCTTAGATTTGAAAGGTCTACTTTATTAGTATCCACCGTATTAATTTTAAATACTTAACTTTGTACAGGTTTAATCTAACCGAAACTTAAAGTAGATTATTTTCCAAATTGTCAATATTCTTTAATTGCTCTCCAAGATGGATTTCAAAACGCGAAAAAAATCGCACGTTGAAAATTTATTCCTTCTTCTTTCTCAGAGATCGCAAAACTTTGCAATTACTTAAAACTACTCATTCTATACAATTGCTACTTATTGGTATATAAGTTTGTCTTGTTCCTGCCTGTAATGTTGGGGTGATCAGCGTGTTCCAAATATGCAAATGTACACTCGTTATCCTGATCTACATTCTGCCCCTAATCTTCCTTTGAGTGCAAGCAAAGTGGTGGGTTTCAAACTTCGCTGCTTGCGCGAAAATAGTTTCCGTTCTCACATTTTTCGAATGTACTTTCATTGCTTACAACTGTCAATTTGAAACTACACGATAATTGTTGCAGACACAAAGCGTGTATACAATAAATGACAATGACAATTTTAGTCATAATTGCGTTGACATTTCAACTGTAGATGTTGGCTTCCAATGAGAGAATGTGCTAACATGTAAGATGCTTAATAACTAGCAAGAAACGAAACAAATCGTTACAGTTTCGCCGACAGCTATGTAATGTCTGTTGGAATTTCTAAGGGAAGTTTCTACATTTTATACCATATATCTTCACTTTATTTTCTACCTAATTGCCCCACGCATAATCTTAGCTTTATCGTTTGCGTTTTCCCGGCGGAACCTGAAAGCGTTACATGAACATAGACGTTCTATCCTCCTTAGTTACCAACCATGAAGTAGCACGTGGACTCCTCCTAAAGCTGAAGGTCGGAGCATAAAAAGGTATTAATCTGTATGACCCGACTTGCGGGATACGCTACACATGTGCTCGTTGTGTGCGCCCTTCCTCGTATCCGCGTCTGTTCCCCTTCTTCTCCCCCTGTGCCGCTCCCCTCTGCCCATTCACGCGCCTACCTTCATCTTGCCTACGGCTTTTATTGAAATTCATATTTAACTTTTTAGCGGAACCCGCGAGCAAATCCAATTTCATTTTAAATCGCGTAATTACAACGAGCACTTTATATGAGGACATAAATACATATTTAATCGCGTCTTGCTAAATATTCATGAAAGCAGAAGACTTCCCCATCCGCATAAAATACGCTAAATACGCCACGCGACCGCGGCGCACCACCTTAGGGCAAATTGGGAGCGGTGGCGGGGTGGGGGAAAACGGCAGTGGGTTTGAGGCTGGGAGGGGGGAAGTAGGGGAAGAGGTGTAGGAGGCGACCAGCACAGAAGGGTGTGTCAACAGTGCAACATCAAGAAGCCTGTGACAATTCGTGGGCAACTTACATTTACGTGGGGACTTAAATTTACTGCGTAGATAGGTAAAATATTTCCTGTTTCATCACTGATTTTTCGCTGCAGTCCGTGATGACCCTGACCCAATATATTGTTTTAAAGATTTTATTTTCTATTCAGCACTGCGTCGCACTTGTTCATCATACACTAATCGCTTCTCGATGCAGACAGGCGCTGACTGTCTCTCCACTCGCCGGGCACGGCTCTTATAGCCGACTCGGGGTGCGGGTTCGCTGGCCAGCTGTCCGATACGGGTGCGCCCGTCCGCTCCGGAGCCTGGTCGAGCGTGACGACGCCGCGGCGTCTGCTATCGCCGCCCTCTCTTGAGTGGCGCAGGAACTAATTTCCGGCGGCACTTTCAAAGGAACGCAGTCGACTACAGCAGTCATGTAGTGCTGAAAGAAAATACAGTTTACGTGGTCTGGTAGATCTGGCAGCTGATGGTGTTCCAGGCTGGATGCACAACGCCTCATTGCGGTTTCAATGCTGGAAGATTACGTCACGCAGCAGGGGCAGTATCGTACAGTTACGTGGTTGTGGTGATGCAATTTAGTTTAATAGAAATAGCACAACTTGAATTTTGTTAGTGAAGCAGTTCTAATGCAGTTCAAATAATTGCGGTTACAAAACTCGAGAGTTTAACAGAAGGTGCATGAATAGTTGTTGCACAGAAGTTACACACACATGCAAGGTGCATATTGCGAAAGTAACAAGAAAAGTTGTTGGAGCCGCACGAAATTGCATTGGTCCGGCATAACTACGAACTGATTGAAGTTAGAACTTATAATCGCGCGTGATATGCACTGCGATGTATAATTAATGAGCCACCACTGGCGGGACGCGAAGCGCACACGGCCAGGACTAGACGCAGACTTAACATGAAAAGGAGCTCGTTGCTGGCGCCACACGGAAGTGCATTGGTCCGGCATAACTACGAACTGATTGAAGTTAGAACTTATAATCGCGCATGATATGCGCTGCGATGTATAATCAATGAGCCACCGCTGGCGAACGCAGGAAGTGAACACAGCGAGAACTCGAGGCGAACTGATGCCGGCGAATGTTCTCCTGCTGAATGTTCTCCATAGTGAGTTCTTTCGTTAAGATGATGTATATTTTTTTGAAAATTTTAGTAATTTTCGCGCAATATTGTGAGCAATATGTGTAATTTTTAAAAATTACAAAACATTTTTTCTCAAAAACGGCTACAATTTTTTTTCATTAAACTATTAGAAGAGGTATTTCTAAATGTACTCTATAAGATGACATAGACGCCATTTTGCACTATATTTTTGTTTTTTTTCAAAAATTACAAAGACGTAGTTGCTCAAAATATTGAAACGCCACTTTTAAAAAAATGGCGTTTCTTCAAACTTTCAAGTTTTTTCTTCAAACTTTCCGAACGGGTGTTAATTACGCTCTTTAATGTTACGTAAAGTTCATTTCGTGGTATTTTTTTCCAAAATTGCCCAAATGTTTTTTTAAGATATCTCATCCTGTTACATTTTTAGCCAATTTTAAACACTATTGTATTTGTCAGTTAATGTGCTTCTAATGATTTTAAACGAAGTTTTCGAAAAGTCAATTCTTTTTCGTGAAAAAAGTTTCAAATTTCAAATTTACACTAGCATTTAAGCGCCATTGTCTTAAAAACGGCTTCAAAGTTATCAAAGGAAATTTTCATTTAGGATGATGTTTTACTATTCTTTAATATTCTTAAAATAATATTTCCGTTCTACTATTAGGAAACCGAAAAATTAAGAACATTTCAAAAAATATACATTGGCGGCAATAGATGGCAGCTGGCTAAAATTATGTGGCAAGTTAGCTACCCGACACCAAAGAAAATAGAAAACTAATACGGGAAAGTCTGTGCCATTATGTAGCTACACTAATTTCCTCTTAAACTGCACCAATTTTATTCTTTAAAATTTCTCCTGTATGCGACGACTGTAAAAATATTATGCTTGCTCCATTTTCGGTGAACTCTTCGTATTTTCCAAAATTGCATTAAGTTAACATTTGAAAACTAGAAAATTGAAGATAGTGTTTTGCCTTAGACAAAGTCAGTTGTAAACAATAATATTTTACGTTATACTACGTATATACTATTGAGACAGGACAGGAAGAAAAAGACATTCTTTATTTATATATTGTGTATCATAATCCACCCTTGCCATCTTCCATTCTATCCACCCTCTCCTTGCATTGCGAATATGTCCTTCTGCATTGTGTCAGAGTTTCGAATTGAACGAAACAAATTTTTATATTCCTAAGAATGATATTGTCAAGATTACGATCAGAAATCAACTGTGTGACGATTAATTCCATTTTATAATCTTCCTCGCAACATTCTAGATCTATTATCATGATTAATCTATCTCTATGGACATGAACAAAATTTATAATTGATAATGAAATCATATAATCCGTTTACAACCGTGAGAATATAAGCGCATTAAGGCAATTTGTCGCTCATATCAGTCAGATTTTAATAATTTTCTTGATGTGGCACTTTTTCTAAAAAGGTATTATTCATAAATGAATTGTTGAAAGGCCATTGAAAATTTCATGAAGAGGCAAATAATTATAAATTCATCCCGGAATTGAACGATTAATTTATCAAAACAGACATAAATCCCGTGTTAAAAACCTCCAGCATTCATTGGGGAGTAATAAGTAAAAACAGAAGCTGAAGGTACTTCAAAAAAGATAAAATATGTAGTTCAATAAAAAATACTTTGTTATTCAATGTTATTGTAGCTCATTGCTGAGGGTTCGCGCTTATGAAAATTTAATAACACGTGAAATCATTTGATTTAAGAAGGCAACATTTTTTTTTTTTTTTGTA
>BOPP01000055.1:6139099-6168863 GCA_017312745.1 Gryllus bimaculatus
GGCCCCCTCCGGCCCCCCACCGGCCCCCAAGGCGAAGGCCCGCCAGGTCGCAAGTTCTTCCTCCAGTCGCGCCACATTATCACCCGTCCCTGAACCGAGCACCTCGCCATCGAATGCCACACAAAGGGCGCCAACCAGCGCACCGGGCGCTGCGAAAGATTGCGGTTCTGGAGGATAAATTAACTTGTTTTGGGGCAGCACATACGTTCTTGTATTATTTCTAAATTTATAATTTTTGAAAATTGACAAAGTTCAATGAAAACGACCCACGGCATTGTATTACGAATCCCTTCTTGTAACCGCGGAACAAAATTAGGAGCCGTTTTTGAGATTTTTTAAAAATAGCATTAATTTCAAAAACAAATTACGAAAAACAAATTGTTTCTTTAAAAAATGGATTATGGCCTTCGTAAGGATGTAATTTTTTTCTCATAGACTTTGTCAATGGCAAAAATCTATATCTTCAATTTTGTAGTTTTAAAATGTTAACTTTTTGGTTTTCGAACATATGAATAGTTCGCCGAAAATGGTACTAGCACATATCTTTTACCGACGCTTGATACACATGAGGAGAAAACATGGAGCAGTTTGTGAGAAAATATTGTTTTAAAAAACTTTTAATTTCCTATATATTGAGCAGAATTATACGCAAATTATTTATATTTTCGAAAACTGAACCTGACCTTATTTAAAGATCTGCATTTAAAGAACATATTTCATTCATAAAAAATAGGTATCTTCAATATTAAAGATGTAAGTAGATGCCCTAATGAAATTTATTTTTGCAGTTTTCGAAAAATCAGAGATTCCAACGAACGTAAATCTTGCCCATTATCTTAAGTGTTCTTTGGGCTATCCGATGACAAAGTTTAATCAAAACATTTGGTACGGTTTTTGAGAAAATATTGAAAATGTTTTTGAGGCATCTTAAGTACCCTGAAAATTAAAAAATATATGTGGTTAAAACTCGCCAAGCCTTGCTTCAAAATCTGTTGTAGCACCACTAGTTTCATGCATTTTTTGCTTGGGAAAAAACACGCAAGCCGACGTGTAGTTCGGTGCAGGATCTCCCTCCTAGCTAGGGAAGATCGCAGCCGTTTCCCGCCATGAAACATACACTACACGTGCGGGACAAATTGATAGTTAATGCGTACGGAAGAACCAATCGATCAATTTCATTTCGGCAAACCACACTATCACTGAGAGAGGTGGCTTAGGGCATCAACTTATGTCAGTGCAATGCATCTGACAAGGACAGTAGCAAAATTTTGAACACTAGCTAAATAGCTAAGTCGAATTCAGGCGCTGTCTGGTGAAGAATTCTAGCGGTTGGTTGATCTGATCGGTAGTTTTCAGTTGTTTTTCAGACCAACACCAGGCGACTGACGCCACAGTACCCTAACAAACGTGCCATAGACCGCGCCAGCGGTCTTGCCTTTCTTCACCGAGTTTGCCAAACATGGGACGACCATCAAACTATATATTTTATACCCCTTGCTTTGTAAGAAGAGGAAGTATTGTATTCGTGTGCCGGAAAACGTCGAAATTTCGACAGACATACCCTGCTCTGGAAACGAAAAATTAGATTAATATTGTTCGTATAAATAGTAAATAACGCCCTCTAACACATCTCAATCGCTCAGCAGCGGCAGCAAGACCAGCGATCTCTCCTTTAGCAAAGTACTAATCGAACGATTGCATACGGGTGGGGGTTTGTTTGCCCAGTCAAATTCGGCAGCCGGTCATTGAAACCGTTTGTGAAAGTATGAGAGTGGGCTCGGGTTTTCCTAAAACCAAGAATCTCGTTTTATTTTGATTCTGAGAAAGCTTTTCTCTCCAGGCGTGCGGTGATGGCAGCGCCCGGCGAATTCTCACAACTACGTCCGAATCCTGTCTAAATTACCTCAGCCAAACATTTCGGAATCTGCCTACGAGGGCGAAATTGCGTCTTTTCCGGGAAGGATTTTATGCGGTGACAAAAGGGGCTGCAACGATCTGCATGGGCTGTTAGCTTGCGTATATCTTGCGGTGTGAGAGAAGGTACCGGCTTCTGTGACAATATTCTGTACATGTTCGAAAACCATCATGTCTGTGATTTCTGCAACCCACTACGTCACGATTTCAATACTATCTAATTATATAGCGAGATACGCGTTTACCGCGGCCAAGCGTAAAATGAGTTTGTTTATTCGCCTTTTTTATCACACGTTGCTACTATATCAGGCTTTTGGAACTTCTGTTAGCAAATAAATTGACAGGACACTAACATTGGATTCAATACTGATATAGTTGCACGTGCTCGCGGAACCGATTTTTCTTCAAATAATTACCGGGAATCATATTTTTTTCATATGCAAATAATGGTTAATCTCGGGTAAATAATGGGAAACATAGACAACACTGCCTGGACTGACAACATCTGTGTTTAGTAACTTTTTTATTGTTCTGCAAAGACGTCAACATATTATATCAGTTGCCTATCATGAATTTCTATAGGAATGCTTTCATATTTAATTTAATAAAGCTATTTCAGGTTGATAAGTTCTTGTCTTTTTATTCCATACCAATTTTGTTATAGAAACGTGCAGAGAAAAGTACTCTAGTAGACGTTCATTGAACATTTTAAAAAATTCTGTAAATTTTAGTATTAGAACACAGTTCTAAACTGGTTCTAGTAGTCTTAATGTTGTCAGCCTAATCCAGACTTGGTGACTGTAAGTTTCGAATTGTAAATTCTTGGACTTGACGTAAACGTCAAGAATTAAGAAGATTATATCAGACGAATTTGTATGAACAAATAGCGTACTAAATTTTGAAAGTGGCTGAATGAGTACACCTTCGAGGAATATTCAGTGTTGGGGTGATGGTCGGTATTTCTCTGACAGAAAATGTGAACACTGTATTATGATCGGGCGTATGAAAAGATGTCCCTGCTAACATACGGAACGTCGATGCTCATAAAATTCGAAAGATATCACCGCCTCACTGACGTTTCATGATCTACAGTATTATCAGAGGCGAACACCCACACAATTGTCTGCTGCAATGCAAACAAGTGGCTTAGCAGAGCATGCGGGCAGAGTGCGGCTCGCCTCCTCGAGCCTCTACATGAACGTTCCACATTCGCAGAACTGTGGGATGCGTCGAACAGAATATGGCGCCATTCCACCTTCATCCCAGCTTCTCGATCTCCATTTCATGACGCATACAATAATGGGAGTTCTATGGAAAACGGTGGAGAGCGAGGCATAGGCCGAGGCCACGATCGCGCATCCGCCAAAGGCTCTAACGCCCACGCATGCGGCGGGACAAAGCGAATACCTCTTGAAAGCGTCTGCGTTCCTTCCAATATCTGACAATGCTAGAGTTCTAGTCGGCGAGCTCTAGACAATCTTCTCTTTTGGCGAAGTGGCCTCTTCTTGGGGAAGATATTCACGTTCAGATAGATCAAAGACCTAATACCGGAGATAATCTCTCAAACAGTTGCAGCGTCGGTAAATGATACATGCCACACATAGCTGAAGACAATGACTCTGAAGCCAGGGACCTACAGGCTACAATGCCATGTTCCCGAAACGTGACAATTCATTCCAGTTCTTGATATAATCATATTCCCGAACATTTATTTAATCTACAGGTACCTGCGGGTGCATGCTCTGTTTTGTAAGCTCTTATTTCCAATAAGAGTGACTTGCAAAAGTGATGTGAATACTGAACTGGCCGTCGTCTTTGAGGAGAAAATCATTTATACTTCGTTCTGTCACATCTTCATGTTATAATAGTATTAGCCCAGTGGTCAAAATTCTGCCGTAATAATGCTACAACAAACCAAGATGGAAAACTAGGTCTACGTTTTTATAGGACAGTGGCATTTCCAGTTGTACTATATGGCAGCGAGACCTGGCATCTCTCAAAAGGAAAATGAAATCAAGTCTGATTGGCAGAAATGAAATGTATGCGGGCAGTGAAGGGGTGTACTTTTGAGGAAAAAATTGAAGGTGAATATTTACGAGAGGAGTTGCATATATTTATCCTGGAAAAGACCTTCGACAATAAAATAAATTGGTGTACTCGACCTCTGGAGCATATGTGTGGTAATGGAATACCTCGATTTGCCAAATAATATAAACTAGCCGGTCGTAGGAGCTTCTTTCGTCCGAGAAGAAGATTGTTTTCGGAGCAAGCAGCACCACCTCACTCGAGAGCTGTAGAAGTGTTAAAACATATCCGCCTTTTTATTGAGGTTCTTCAAAGAAAACATGTACATAATTATTGCATATAATTTTTATTATTTTTTTCAATTCCTTCATCTGCCGAGCGTGTACAAATACCTCATTAGCGTGAGGTGTTTGCCGATATTCCCTGCAGCTGCAATTCTTATGAAATTTGAAAACCTATAAATACTTACCTTTGAAAACGGGGAGTTAACTGAGCTTCTCGCCACTCACGCATGGGTGAGAAATACAACGGAACTGGTCTTTTGACCATAGCTGCCAATAGAGCAATGATCATCAGAAGTCAAATGTACTGTCTGTAGTACCCACTGATTAGATGTACTGTTATGGTAAATGAAAAAATAACATCACCTCGAACATTTGTAAAAACTGATACAGATCAAGTGCGAAAATTATTATTACAATCATTGCTATAAATAATAATAATAACATTAATAATAATAATAATAATAATAATAATAGGCCAACAGCAGGTTTTCCTTATCGATATATCAATACCCAATACCCACAACATATCGGGAAAATATCAAGAGAAGTTCCAGAAGTATACCAATCTCGCCTATGAAGTCGCAACTCAGTGGAACTTCAGTAATGTGACGACTGAGCCTATAATAATATCAGCTACGGGAGTGATCCCGAAAATGACACTTCGGGCACTGGAGTGTCTTCACTTGGATACCAGGAATGTATATAATATGCAAAAGACAGTAATTTTGAATACATGCCGTATTGTCAGAAGCCATCTGAACCTTCAGTAAAGCAACCACACACCTGGTCATCATACCTGTGTGTGGTTGACATACCGACCAGTAGATACTGTGAATAATGTAAGATAATAATAATAATAATAATAATAATAATAATAATAATAATAATAATAATAATAATAATAATAATAATAATATGCGTACTTAAATGAAAATATGGAGTGGAAAATCATTCTTTTAAACGCTAAACTTGGAATAAAACATCTAAAATGCCTCGTTTTGAAGATAATGGCAAAGAAAACAAATTTCGAGCCCCAAAGAGTCAGGAAAATCATGTTTCAATGCTCTAAACCGCATCGTTATGTACGCCGGATAATGTAGGAGAGCAGTGTTTACAATGTGTTGCGGGTTGCTTCTGTATTGTTTACTTTATAATATTTGGAACATATTATTTATAATTTTTTTCATTCTTCACTCTTTCTACATATAAGTTTTAATTATGCCAAATATTCAACTCCTCCGTACACGTTATGTGCTAAAAATGGGTACAAAATTTTCTCTTAAATTATTAAAATATTGTAGATGGGATTCTGCCTGTTCATTTTGTCAGTGTATGAATAATAAATCGTGTGGTCATATACTATAACAATATCATGCTTTCTATTTATTTGTTGCGAATGACGACTAAAGCGTATAGGAGCCCCGTCAAATATGGACAGTTCTGTGGAGGTCAAGGTGTCGGCGACTGTCGCACAGCGCTCGGTGCACTGTTTCTCTCCCCCCTCCCCGTCCCCACCTCGCTGTCTTCTCCGGCCTCGCGCAGGCTTCCCGCGTCCGCTTAGCCTTGCGCCGCGTTTGCCCTGAACCTCGGTGCCGTCCCCGACCACCCCCCGCCACAACCGTACGCCTCGCTGGCACAGCTCGACTTGCCTCCTCGTCGTAGTGCAACGTCCTGTCCCGCGCTTGCGGTTATTGGCCCCTACGCCCTCCTGTTTGCCTCTGCGCTGGCTGCGTCCCGGCTGCGCAACGAGGCTTTCAGTACTCGGCGTCTGAGCGCCGCCTGCTCGTTCCTCCCACCCACCCCACCCCACCCCTTGGCCCGCCCCGCCCACGTCCACGAGAGCTGTTCGGAGCCGCCTGTCAGCCCGCTCTCGCAGCTCGGTTCCCCGCCGCCTCTCCACACCTCAAGCTGTCCCGCGCTTCGGCCCGTGTTCTCCGAGGCGCCGCCTCCCAGCCACCAGTGCCACGCCCACCCACAGCGGCGGCGATGTGGCTTGTGGCTTGAGGCGGCCGGCCGCCAGCGTTCCCCCGAGCAGCCCCTCCGTTTATTCTGCTTTCCGGAATTACCTTCAGCGGGATATTGGCCCTGTCTAATAAAGCGGCGCAGGTAATGCGCCCCCTTCGCGCCATAAATGGTGAAGAGTGGGCTGCCCGCTCAGCTTCCAGGGTTTCCCGGCGCCAGGCTGCCTGAGACCCGACCCCTGGAGTCCGGGATTTGATGTCTGGGGTGTGCAATCTGCCTGAGAACATGAGACCTGAGAACCGGGCCCTGAGACTTCAGGTCTGATGGGTTGAGCATGGAGAGTAAGGCATTGGCCGTTTGTCAAATGTCCTGGTCTGGAACTTGGAATCTAGGTTTGAGTACTTGTGAAAATGGTCGGATTGATATAGAATATAGAATATATCGGATATAGAATGGTGGAAGATATAGAATGGATATAGTCCTGGAAGATATAGAAGATGAGTAGGAGCGCGAGGAACGAAGGATCTGAGGGCCTAATTCCATCACTTTATACTTCTTTCAATGGAATCCTTTCTAATTCCGAACCCCAGGTTTCTTCGCACTTTCGTGATCTGCCTCGCTTTCAGAAGACAATATACGCTCACGATCTTACAAGAACACGAGTGTTTCGGGATTACGTTGAATATATTCTCATCGGTCAGAGCTTGTTTTCGTAGATATACATATACATGATTTCATTACAAACGTGCCTTTCTGTGTTGACTTTTTCAATACCACTTCAATATCCGTATAGAAAATAAAAAATAATATAATATATTTATGTAATACTAATATATATTAAAAATCAAACGAAAGAAGGCGCATTTAGTAAGATATTCTGATGAAAAATATATTCTCATTTTTGGCAATCGTTATTTTTGGCACTTTTCTCTTTGTTATACCTTCTAATGATAATATTGGCGAATTTTATAATTTTGATCATTACCACCCGAGTGGTGCGTAGGTTTTACATTCATTAGAAAATTGCGAAATTTGCTAATCTTTGTGGATTTACATTTCCAACTACAAAGACTTCCCAGTGTTATGCTCAATGTAATAGTGTGAATTCTAGGTTTTGTTGATTTATGGTTCTGTGTTCTTCCAATAGGGACGAAAGCGTCGACTAAAAATTAGAGCTGGTCAGTTTCTTAGACCTGGTGTCCTTTCCTGGAACTAGAACACCTAATTTAAATTGTTTTGCAACTTATGTGTGCTTTTGCATTCACTGTAGTACTAGGCGTATCTGTAGAACCTACCGCTCTGCAGTACAAAACCTTAATAGATCTTTGATTTTTCATTTTTCTGTCTTGTATAAAGTGGTGATAATATATGCCAGTATGTTTATCGTGATTTTTGAGCAAACTTTGGGCTATATATCAATTAGTCTTACGGATCGTCTCGTGGTCATTAGAGTGCATTCACCTACACATTAGTAGTCCGAGGTGATTTTTCCACATTTCATTTCGTTATAGGTAAAGTTATGAGTCACAAGTCATTTCATATAAAAATATTGTGAAAACGAAATATGTCCATGATTAAAATATATTTAGTTTTTGCGTTAACCTCAAGCATAAAACATGCAAAAGTAATACTTCAAGAAAATGTATATGACCTATTTAAGATCTGATTTTTTTTAAATATATTTAGAAATGGCGCGAGAAAGTATGTGTATTTGTAACACAATTAGTTTACTTTCTCGTCTTACTTCGTAAGAGAGAAAATATTGTAACCGTCCGCCGGTGAAGGCCGAATTTTCAACACGAAAACGTGTGTTGGGGGGGACCTGGCAATGAAAAAGTGGATAAATCTTGTCTCTGTGTATAGTAAATCACTTTTTCTACCACGATGTGTGGTTAGATTCTCTTCTGTGGTTTCTTAATCCTCAAAAATAAATTGACAGCAAAAACTATGTGTGTCTGCCTGTTGTCTACGCTCTTGTGACAAAACCGCTCAGCGGATTTTCTTCAATATTGACATTCTTGATCGATTTAGAAAAGATCAATCCCCTCTGAATTTGAAATGGATATTTTTATTTTTGTTGGTACATTGTATAAAGACACAACAATTTAAAAATTTCCCCAAGATTGGCTCAAATTTTTTATTAATTATTGCCTTTGGATAGCGCAAAGAAGCCATTAAAGAATAGAGCAAGCATCATTTCCATCGAAATCCCTGATTTTTTTAAATTGCAAAAGCTAAAACTTTTTTCGGTATTTCTACAACTACAATATTGAACAAATATTCTTAATAAAATCTGTTTTTCAAAGACATATTTAAACAACATGTATAATTTTTCGAAGTATGTATGTAATTGTCGAGTAGTTTTGCGTGAAACATATATAGTAATTAAAAATCTTAAAATATTCTATCTTCAAACGGCTGCGAACATTTTTTTCATTTATTTGCGTATTTATCAAAGAATGTGTTGCTACTCTTAGTCTCGGCGAACTCTATTTTCTCAATATTCTAAATATTAACATTCCAAACTCACAAAATTCATCAAAAAGAGTTCTTTCAACAGAATCCATCTTAAAAATAAAATCTTTAAAAAATATCATGTACAATTTTTTGAAAAATCGATTTGTTTTCGGGGAATTTCTGCTTGAAGTTAATGCAAGACTTAAAAAATGCACAAAAGGATCCAAATTGTTGTTGTTTTTCATTTTTTCGTTGTACGTTGCAATGGACGGTGAAGGAAATTGTGCTGGTCCCATTTTCTGCGAACTCTGTATTTTTGAATGTTATAAAGCATAACATTGTAAAATAGAATTTTGATGATAGAAAATTTCTATTGAATGAAATCTGTTCTAAAAAGTGAAATCTTTAAATAAATTTATGAACAATATTCTTAAAAATGTGTATAGTTTAACATAATTTGCAGATTTTTGAATTTGCACATTCGGATTTTTCGCTCTCATTAGGATCGTTCAGCAGTTATCGAATTACAATAGAACAATGGGAACGGCTCAATGTGGCAGTTTGAAACTTAACAATTTGATCGTTCGGCGGTGTTTCTGTATCTCTGGAACGGAGTTTTGGATTGTCGCTTTATGTTGGTATTTTAGGTTTAAATGAATTAACTTTTCATTATTAAGGCGCTAGAATTGGCAATGAAGGCTCTACAATTGGCAATTGGCAATGAGTGATGGCTGACATGTTTTAAAACGAACAGAAATTATGGTGTTATAATTTAACATAATCGCATATTTCCAGCGCATGATTGCAATATCTTCTCTTCTTACGTAGTAAGGCGAGAAAATAAAAATTATATACATACCAAACTCGAGTGACTGAGGTAAAAAGCAACGTAGATTTTTATGCGTATTCGTTGTAATCCTTTTCCATCAGAAGCGAATCGCCGAAAAACTGTTAGTACTGTGATGTATTATCTCTTCGGAAGGACGTAGTATTAAATTTTCATATTTTATGACGTTGAGATTAAACGTTATCTTGTGATGTTTGAATATTCACATGAAGAGAATTAAAATATTGCATGGTAATGACTGATAACTCTGCTCGGCCAGAGGTCTCCTGTCAGAGTATGACAATTGCGTTCTTTTGAGAGATCTGCGAAATAACCGTGCAATCTCTGCTCCAGGTGCGCAGCGGCTCGACAAGGGATATTCAAATCCTTTCTACCGGCATGTAATTGCTCACCTGGACACGCGAGAAATAGTGGGAATCGCCGTGTGAGCGAGCACGGGAGCGAATTGGTGGCGACGGAGCGGCGAGTGCTGGGATGGGATGAGCTCGCGAGCAGAAAGGAAAGGTAGCAGGAGCGGTGACGGTCTTGGGAAATGCTGCGGTTTACTCTCTTGTGGAATGCTCTAAAAATCCATTTAGAAGAAATACTGTTGGAGGGGACTCTCGCGATGAAGTTGGCATTCACTGTAGTACACATGAAAAATAATACTGCATCTACGAGGAAAGAGATGTGTCAAGGGGTGGTAATGAAGTATAATCTGATTAACCGATCTTTGATGAGTTATTCGGAAATGTTTGCGTAAAAATATTTTTTCAGAAATGAGTTATTCAGAAACGTTTACGCAAAATGTCATTTTCAGAGAAGCAACAATTCATATACAACAGAAACATGTCGAATCCAATTAGAATGTCGAACAGTAAAATGATGGATTGGTTGATTGTTAGTGATTCCGGGCGTGTCAACTGCTAATGTAATTAGTCCCGTAAATGTACTGCATTTTTTCTCAGAAGGGAGCGCCGATCTTCTCCCACTGGATGGCGAGATCCGGCACCATCATACGTCGGCTTGCGAGTTTTTTTTCCCAAACCAGGTACTTCCACCAGGAGGGCACCACACCAGCTGGGGATTATCTCTGTGCAGCCGACTGGTTTCTCGACAGGTGTGATAGTGTAGGGTATGTGAGTGTAAGTGTGTGTAAGGGATGAATATATTACAAGGAAGAGGAAGGAATGATCGTGCGCGGCCGGTGGCCCGTTTGTTACTGTACTGCTCCAGCATTCGCCTGGTGCTCATAGGAGAAATCACGAAAACGTATCGAACAGAGCAGTCGACCCCTAGAATTATCCTCCAAGACAACGACTGAATTCGACCTGCTGACAAGCGCTTGTGTCGAAAATCCTGCCACAGTCGGGACTCAAACCTAGGACCTCCTGATCAGAGGCACTGCGTGGACATCAGTTGATGCTCTGAGCCAAATATCCCAACGGTAACAATGAAATTATTCGAGTTTTTACATTACTCTTTAAACATTTTCTCCTGGCCACAGGGCGGCGGGCGCCCGCCATGGGCGCTGAAGGCTAGAAGTTTTACCTCACAGTCTAATATTCTCCGGCGGGAACTCTTACCACCTTACGTTGGAAGGGGACTATAGAAATAAATAACTCAATAAACATACAAATGGCTGCGTAAATAAAACATGACGAGGCGGCCGAGGTGCGGGGCGCGGAGGAGAGGGGGGGAGGCGCGGCGGCGGGCTGGGTGACGAAGGCGGGACCAGCGGCAGAGGCTTTCGAGGGGACTCATTTATTTGGAAACTTCATTAGCGACGGGAGCCGAAACACGGCGATGTTGTGTTACCAGCACTTGCCGCCGCTCCCGCCCCTCTCGCACTCTAGCTCTTGCCCCTCCCCCCCCCCCGGAGCCACCCGCCTCGTACTGCCTTCTAACTCAATCGGAAGTGCATAATTTATCCGAGATTTGTTTCAAAACTTACTTTCACCTTGCTGCCCATCTCGTATTTCTCGGTTATCTTTCGTAATTATGATAATACTTCGTGAAATGTCACAAAGAACTTCGACGTTTGTGTTACGCGATTTGACAAACAAAAATGTAACTCAAATGTGAGAATTCGTAAGTTTGTCTAACCGCTGTTTCGTCGGCGTCCTTTTTGCCTTCTGGCGTCGATAAGACAATGTGGCCGGCGCGTAACGTGGAAGGCGAAACGAGGCGCGGGAGGAGGCGGAAAGCGTGGAGCGGGCGGGGACGAGCGGGAGCACGGATGGGAGCTGCGGTGGCCGGGAGGAGGGGAGTCCCACGAGCTTTGTTTGTGTGGAGTCCTCCCGCAACCGTAACATCTGAACGTCGCTTTCTTTTCGGGCGACCAGCAGAGCGAGCGGCAGGGATGGGGGTTGTGTGAGAGAAGGTAGGGGTGGGGTGGGTGTGGACGAGGACGGGTTGGGGGGTGGAGTGGGGTGAGGTGGGCGTTCACGGAGCACAGAAAATTTCGAGCCGATGACTCGTCAGATTTACGCATTCCGACGCTGTTGGCGGTCGCTCCAGCTGCCGGAGGGCGAGAGCGGGGGGCGGGGGCGGCGCCGTGCTCTGCACCTGGGGATGTTTGCCCACCGCCCCGCGCTCCACACCCCGGGCCACGCCGTGGCCAAAAGCTACGCGGCGAACGAGTGACATCTAGGTTTACATGAGTCCGCGCGCGCCCTGTATAGTGGCTAGTTTTCCAGAACCAAAAAAAAAAAAAAACGACCAAAAATCTTCCAAAACCGGACATCGCGGTTTCGTAGGGTGTTTTCACGGGGAACGGCCTGCCTCCCACTTCAACTCGTCATAATGCTTTCAATCAACACATACCTACGCATGATAATCATTTAAATCTAATGATGCTCCAACAAGAAATATTTTCTCTTATTTGCAATGGCTCCGCAATATTATGTACTACATGAACCTGCAAAAGGGTTTCCAACCAGCAAATGTTTTGGTTGGAACAGGTCCATTGACTTACCGCGCCGTGCACTTTACTGCCACCTCACGCAACGACTCTGCCGTTCTCACTTGGGCCGGCGCTTAAAAGTCTAATTGTCTCTCCCATTATTTTCTACGCGCAATATTCGAAAATTCAAAGTTTCACAAAAGTGACTTCTGGCCATTCTTTTAAACGTACATCCTTTAATCAGTTGAAAACACTTTTTTAATGGATTTCATCGAATTTAAGTAGAAAAAAAAATGAACACTAATCGTTTAATTTCAAAAAATTGTACAAAACCTTTTTTAAATGTATTTTTTAGAACGAAGAGGATATATAAGAAAAAAAATTAAAACTTTAGTGAAAAACATCTTTAAAAAAATTGAAATGCTTATTTTTCAGTCAATATCACGAGTGAGAGCGTAGGCTTCCGCGGCTGGAGTCAGTATTTACTAGGCTGTCCGGGTGACGCCGCGTCAATGGCGAAGGTGCCGACGTTTCGGTCGCCATTCTGTGACCTTCCTCAGGGTGTAATGTATGCGTAATGCTTGTATTACGCCCTGAGGAAGGTCGAGAATAGCGACCGAAACGTCGGCACCTTCGCCATGGATGCGGCGTCACCCGGACAGCCTAGTAAATACAATATCACGAGTCTACACATATTCCCGAAAAATTGTAAACGACCTTATTTCAAGATCTGTATTTAATAAACAGATTTCATTAAAAAATAAATCTCAATCTTCAATATTGTGTTTGTAGAGAAACAATTTAAATTTTACAATTTTCAAAAAATCAGGAAGAAAATGAGGTCACCATTCTCTTAATCGTCATTTACACTACCCGAGGCCAAAGTTTACTGAATCGATTTCATGAATGCATAAAAATATGCGATCGGATTGTAAAAAGGTTTTCTTATAAGATTTGTTGGCTAATGTATTACATTAACCTTATAATGACACCATGTCTTTCCAGTTCACGTATAAAATACATTTTATTAGATAAAATTAATTAACATCTGTTGATATTCATCATTATTGAATTGAATTGATGCCTTATTTTACGTGGCGAGACACATGCCCTGCTCTTCTGTCTTACCACGCAAATTTCGCTACGTTCCTTCCACCAACTAGCGAAGAATAGTATTTCTTGGGTGACGAAACAGGCGATTTGAATTTAACTCAGAGGCTTCATTTAGGATTGAGGGTCTTTTACATACAGTAAAACTACTTCCATGAGACAGCCGGCTTTACTTCCCCTCCGAAGGAAGGCGTACGAAGGATTTTTATTTCCACGGCTTACGATAGGGGTTTGCAAACTTGGGTATAGAAGTCTGAAACGCTAACCATTACGCCATCGCCGCTGCAATTATCAGAGTCTTAGTAATTTCAATTTAATTGGCTCGACAAGGAAAAACGAATGTGGTTTACGTTTACTATTATTATTATTATTGTTATTATTATTATTGTTATTATTATTATTATTTCATATAACAATAAATTCGCATAACATTTATGTACATTTTATCACACCATGAATCTTAAGTTTGATTGTACACGAAAATTGTAAACACACATAAGCGCACATAGGATATCTATCTAATATCGTGTGGAATCTACTCAAGCACGGTGAGGTGGTCCCATTGGACGTGGCATGGACGTGACATGTCGGAAGAAGTCGTCTAATAGCGTGCGCAGTCGTGTACTGTTATTAGCTGTCCATAACTGCATTGTTTTTTTAGGTGAAGAATATTTTGTAGAACGAATGGATCGATCAATCATTTCAAAATTCGGTCTACAGTGTTTTTCAGGGGCGATTTCGGTGGTCAGATCATGAACTGAAATTTGTATTATGATTCTCAACCAATCGAAAACAATTGTGGCTCTGTAACGTGGAGCATTGTCATTTTAGAAAATTTAATCGCCAGTGTACAGTCTTTAAATCGATGAAAACTTATACACATTCCTTCTTTTATTATTTCTTTAATATATATTTTGGTTCTTTTTAGTGAAACTACTTCAATCCCAGTTTGATAGTTTCTTTTATCAAACTCAATATTGAATTTTTGCCGACAAGTTGTCTTCAAGAAGTAAAGTCTACAAGCTGATATATATAATCAGCGGCTTTGTCGCCTTCGATCTCGGTTATTATTATTATGATTATTATTATTATTATTATTATTATTATTATTATTATTATTATTATTATTATTATTATTATTGTGAGGGCGAGAGCTCCGAACAATTTGTTAGGACCTGATAGATGACAAGTTGATTAATCGTCTTGAAAAATGGAAATGAAGTTAATTTTCGTCTATGTCATTCTTTACCCTTAATCATGTTAATGTCCACCAGTTCTTTTTTTTCACGTATACTTAATACATTAATTAATACGTTACATCATCATTAAGTCATATAAATAATAAATTGTGATTTGAAAGCTAAAGTGTATAAGTGATATTCATTTTGATCTAGCCGGTGAATTTGCATATTTGAATTCTTTACATTTCTTTTTCCTTATGTGGAGTTTATTTCTATCGATGTACGCGCAATGTATTTTAAAAGCTTATTTTCACTCTACTTTTATGCGATGACACTGGAGTCTATTTTGATGCTAAAATTGATTGTTTAGAAGTTCAGAATTAACATAAATGTTAAACAATACAATTTTATGTTTTTTCATCCTTGGTCGTAGAGTGTTTAATGAAACAGTGTCCTTCGAAACACGTTAAATAGTTGTCTTATAACAAATTTAATCACTGTGTATTTGAAGAATCAAGTCGCATCAATTCTTACTGTACCAAAATGTAGTATAGTATTTCACAGCGTTTTACCACAATAGAAACTGAAATTTCACTAGATTTTCTGTGATTAATTCTGAATGTTCTAAAATCTAGCCACTAATAGTACCAATCCATTTCTCTTCTGAAGAAAGATTGAGTAAAATATTGATCACGTTTCAAGGAGCCTTTAACACCCCTTCTCTGGACGATTTTATGGAATTATCAGAGAATGTTACAGAAGCCTCAAAGAGAAACAATCGTTGCCTGCTGGAAAGCCACGAAGCCTCGAATCAACGCCACGACTAGTGGACCGAAATTGCTCTTATCATAAGTAACGGACGAAGAAATGGGCACATGCACCGCACCAGATATCTGTAAGAAAATCAATTTAGCCCAGTATTCTGTCCTGTCTTTTGGCTCGACGGCCTGATGCGGGCATTGGCCAACCAACGGTGGCCCAACCTCTCGGCCATGTGATAGAGGATTCGTGTGTTTAGAACGAAGACATTCCTCCACCGTATATCCCGGTTTCCATAACCTTCAGGTGGGCTTTCTGATCGTTTCACAGCAATAGATACTGGGACATTTGTAAAGAAAGCGCACAGTCATAATTTTACCCCGAACTAGGATAGAACCCGGGGATGTTCGGTGGAAAGTGAGCACGCTAACCAACGAGCTACCGAGGGCGATTTAGCTCAGTATCAAGCTGTTTTTATTCGCGTCAAGGATTATATTTATAGCCTTCTGGGATCACGAAAAGTAATCTTACCCCGAAAAGCACTTGATTACCCTACACATATATATTTGAGCGAAGCACATGAGCGATTTATTGAAACAATGAATAAGTAGAACGACCCATGATATTCGAATTTACGCTTTGTATTCACTCGCTCCTCGGGCCCTACCAAATCCTTGCAATTAAATCAATAAGTAATGAATGCACAGCAATACAAATTAGTAATAACTCGTGAGGGGCCGCGTCTGAAGATTTGTACCTCAGGCTTTATTTTTTCATGTGCAGTTTTGTTTGAGAATATCGTATACTCAAGAATTTCAGTATATTTCCCCTAAACTTTCATCTACAAAATCACTTACTCGTCATGTAATATCACTTCATTACCAATCTTCAGAAACGAATGTTATCTCGCGGGTAGCTCCAACCAATCTACGTGGCTGGACCCGTGTTGACGAGCAGATCCAACCGCCGCATCGCCTACGAAACCCTGGATAACCTGCAATATTTGTGACGCAACCCGAATAGACTCTGTCAACTTTCAGGAGGGTGATACAATATTTTTGCTACTAGAAATAGACAGAAATAATGTCTGATGGAAGTTTTCATCGTATTCGCACTAGGTCTTAATTGAGATCAGTACAACTAGAATTGCCACGAGAGTTGAATTCTAAAATTGAACAATATTTTCATTCAAAACGAGCACAAGAAACAGAAGTTCTGGTAAAGAAAACTAACAAGATGTGAAATTCGTCTACGAAATTTGAACGCAAAAACATCCCGTGAAAGTGAACATTGTCAGAAATGAGTAGTATGAAAATAACATTTGTTTGTAATGATTGCGAGTAAAAATTTATTACTGATCTACAAACATTAATTTTCATATTAGCGTTTAAAATGCATTAATGTGTATGAACTTCTTTGTATTATATGAAGGGCGGGAAATTATGCATCAACAAATGTTTGAAATTTTTATAAATGTATTATTATTATTATTATTATTATTATTATTATTATTATTATTATTATTATTATTATTATTGTTGTTGTTGTTGTTGTTGTTGTTGTTGTTATTGTTATTGATATTACTACTATTACTCGATTAATGAAGATACGGATGTAAGAGACTTTAGGATACCGAATTATATTAAATCATGATGTTAAAAGAATTCTATCCAACGAAAGTTGCTCTGTTGTCCCTTTTCTCCCGTGAGACCCGTTATGTTCGTAGAAAAACCGCGACCATCCTGGGTTGACACTTTGCAGAATACTTTTACTTGGGGAGGGAAATTGAAACCCTTGGGGAGAGAAATTGGTGTTTCTATAATGTGACGCCTCTCCTCGAAGAAAAAAGAAAGAAGATCGCCAGATGCAAAAAGCACAGTAATCCGAGGTGGGCACAACCTCTTCGATCCCTCGTCGGGCGATAGGTTGGAGTGACGTTCGTACCACTTCGCACACAGGCTCCCTCCCTCGAGGATTCACAGAGAGACGGCCACAAGCGCAGGCTGAAGGTTGAGTCCAAGTCTGTCTTTCCCGCCCCCGCCCTCCGTCGCGCAGCTCTTCAAATGCCACGCTGCCAGTGTGGAACGAAGCGCTGTCTGTTTGGAGACAAAGCACTCGTCGGATGCCATATTGCTTCGGCTAAAAATGTCGCTCAGGCCTCCGAAGCCCTTTCGGAACACTGAACTTGATTTAGATGGGCCAGATGGACGTCCTTTCGAGGTTCTGTGGAAAGGTGATGTAGTGGGTAGAGGGATCGGTATATTCTGAGGGTTTCTGGAGAATGTTTTATCAAGACTTTGTGACGGTGCGATTGGCATAGACTGTGTTGCTAAGTCTGGAGATGAGCTGCTGTTGAGTGTTCGATCGGCATCTAGGCAAGCTCACTACATCACAGCCAGGAAACACAACGGACCAATTCAAGGGCGCCCTCTAACATCAAAAAGAGAAACTATTAGATTGCTATGTAATTGTGACATCAAAGAACAATTTTATGGGCATTATTTTAAACATGGATTATTTCGATATTCATTATTCCTAAAATGGGTAATAATACTCCATTGCAAAACTGGTCACTCATCAAATTGTGCTGCAAAGCTGTTCGTATCAAATTCCCATTTTAGTAACGAGACTAATAAGGTGAATGTTCTTTGGACAAAATTGCAAATTTTTCGATCAACTCCCATTGTTTTTAAAATGACTAAAACATTCAGGGTTACGCATTTTCCGAGTCATTAAACATTATTAACACGAACCACGAGGCACATGAGTGCTTCCCGTTTTTTTACTTTCCCTCCTTACTACATACGCGGCGAAGAGAATAAATTGTAATGTTGCGACGGAATTCGGCCATTTTTCGAAAAAGAAACTCTCTTATTGTCAGGCCCCGGTATCGGTATCGCAAAAGTGGATAATCCTTATTTCTACATGTACTATATTACTTCCTCTAACACGTTGGGTAGTCAGAATCCAGAGGCTATGCATGTGGCTCTCGCAGGGAGACAGATGCTTGGCCGGGGACTGAACCGAGGCCGGGAGCGGAGACAGGGCCGCAGGGCTCCCGCCGCCGCGCGCAGGACAGCACCGCCGCCGCTACCGCCGCCGCACCGCCGTCGCTGCTTCGTCTCACCTCGCTTCCCCCGGCGGCCCCGCCATCACTCCCAACACTCCCTTCACCACCATCACTCTCGTCGCCTTCATCGCCCTCTGCACTGCCGTCGAGCCCACCATCCCATTACTCTCATCACCCTCTGCACTGTCGTTCAATCGCCACCATCATACCATCACACCTAACTTCCATCCTCACTACTCCCGTTGCGTCAATCTTCCTCGTCACTCCCACTGGTCTCATCATTCTCTCTGTGTTTATCACCCAATCGCCCGAAAAACCTCAATCGCTCCCTTCGCTCCGTTCCTTCCGTCGACCGCCATCGCCCATGTCACACGAGTCGCCCACATCGCCCCCAGACGTCCCGTCACACCCAGCGCCTCCATCACTCCTATCACTCTCGCCACCCCCATCGCCCCAATTGCTCTCAGCAATCCCAATAACTCCCATCGCATCTCAACCTGACATCTCATTCATTGCTTTAACCACCCCTTCGATTGAACCGGCACCATCTCTCTCTTGTACTCTTATCACCTTCAACATTACCGTCGAGCTCGGCACCTCCATCTCTTCCATCCATCTCAACACACTCATCTCCTTCACTCTCATCGATACATATTTTCATCACTCCCATTGACCCCAGCAGTCACGTAGCCATCTACACCATCACTTCCATCGCTCTCATCAGTCCCTTCTCACCAATCACCTCCACAACTCCCGTCACCCCATCCTGTTTGCCACTCCCGTTGTGCCGTCGGTTCCAGCGCCCCATCATTCTCATCGGTCCTATCTCGTCGCTACGATCACCCCAATCACTCCTGTCACCCGCATGTCCTCCACCACTTCTATCGCTCCCATCACTCCACTCACATCGTTTCGAGAGCTACAATCACTCCAATCATTTCTGTCGCCCTGTCACTCCCATCGTTCCCGTGGGTTATGTCTCTTCCTCCGGCCCATCCTCCCCATTGTCTCCATCGATCTCATCGCACCCGCGTTCCTTGGTTTACATTCCTTTCATCACCCCATCACCTTCGTCGCCCTCGTACACCCGATCATCTCCTCAGTCGCCGTTGTATTCTGACTCCCATTTCCGTTCCGCACGTATCTCTTTTTCGACTTCTCTTCTTTCACCCCTTTCCATACTTTAGTTTAATTGTTTCTTCTTTCTTCGTCTCTTCTTACTTTTCCCTTTCGGCTATTCTTCCTGTCGCCCATTCCCCTCCCGTCCTTTTTCCTTCCTTCCCATCGTTTGTCTTCCAGTGTCTACTCTGCTCCTCTTCATTCTACTTTTCTCTCTCCCCTTTCTCTTAACTCTTCCGTTTCTTTTCTTCCCATCTTCGTTCTCCTCCCTTTCCATTTGCCGGCGCGCGTCCCTCGCAGCAGCTTCTCGCTTCTCGCCGTCGACCCTTACCCTAACGTAACAGCCAACGCAACATCAACAGCACATTATGGACGGGCATTATCCTAACAGCCCCCTACTTCCTCCATTAACAAAAGAAGTTTTCTTTATGTTCCGCCATACATAGGACGTGATGGAGAAACTAAAAGTAGGGTTCAAGTTCTTCCATAAAAAAAGTGTTTGTAAAGATTTTCAAATTCAATTTCAAATTCAAAGAGTTGAATCAAACACTGCGTATAGCTCGAGGCGGGATGGTCATTATATCGTAATAATCTCAAACAACAAACATCTCGGGACTTAGGCTCTCAGAAAAATTTCACCCTGCTGAGCGGTGCCGGCCTTAAATTACACAAAAAACCGCACGTGTAGTTAATTAACCTTCTGGCTTTGTGGGAAAATGTTTTCATGTCATGTACATTTTCTGTTGTAAGGGAAGGTCCCAGGATCGTGAGCGCTTATCACCCGCCGGCCACCCACAGCTCTTGTCTCCACACTCGTCCTCGTCCTCCCGAGCTCTCGCCTGCCCCCTCACTTGTGTCCTCGTTTTCAACCTCGCCCACCACGCGTCGTTGACCTTGCCCCCCCTGCACCACCCGCCTATCTTCAGTCCTCCACTCACTCGCTCTTTCCCCGGGACGCCACGGTGGGTGCGCCCATCTCAGCACCCGCTCCAGCTCCTCTCACAGGCAATCGCCTTCTTTCCATCGCCTTCTCTCTCGCTCATCGCCGCCCTCGCCCTCGCCCTTGGCCCCGCCCCACCCGCCCCCCGCAGTTGTTTACCAACGCCCCGCTTTCGAACTCCTAGCCCTCGGCTGCCCCCGTATCCATGCTGCTGCCGTCACCTCGCCCTGTCTTCCTGCATATGCTTGCATGGCCGGTCTCTCTTGGCCCTTGCCCGCTGCCCTCGCTCGTGAATCTTACAACACGCCTCCCCTGGTCAAAGCTCGCTCGCTCCGGGGTCTCCACCTCTCCCCGCATCCCTACGCTTCAACGCCCGGCCGATCTCTTACGCCCCGTCTCGCTTCTCGCGCCGGCAGCCGCGCGTGCACGCTTCAGGCGAGTTCAGGGCGGGCGCAAGCTTCATTGTCCTCTGGCGGCCCGCTTTCTGTCCCTCCTTCTGGGTTGCGCGCCGTTCGCCTCCCGCGTCCGCGTCGCCCCCTCATCTCCGGCGACCAGCCCTCCCGGCGCTCCGCGTGATGTACAGCGCCAAGTTGCGCGGACGTGCGCCGCCGACGCCGGCGACGCCGCGCCGGGCACACCACGTGCTAATTAGTCGGCGGGGCGTGACGAACGGGCGCGTCGACGAACCCCCGCCCGCCCTCGCCCCGCCCCGCCCGCCGCTCCCCACACCGCCCCACTCCACCACCGCCCACTCCCCCGCCCATCCGCCCGCGCCGCGCGCCAGCCGCAGCGACGTGGCAGTGGCCGGCGCGTTCCCGAAGGCCGACGCCCCTGTGTATTATTAATGCGGCTGCGGGGCGACTTAGTATTGGGGGGGGCGGGCGTGCGGTTGGGGCGAACGCATCCGCCCCGCCCGCGGATTGTACGAGTGCTGGCAGGCGAGGCCCGGACCATCTTGCGGCACGCGCGTGTACTAACACTGCCTTGTGAGGGCAGGTCTTCTCTGCGGCGCTTGCGCTGCTCTGGGACCACAGCTGCCAGTGCTCGGCGCGGCTCCTCCCCCGCTCCCACGCACGCTCCACCTGCGCGCAACTTCTCGCGGTCTTGAGCCAACGCCTGAGTGAGCTCGAAGCCAACATTGCCTGGAGGGCCGAGGGTATGAATGTGACTTTGACCGGGATGGCCCAGGGTTCGAATCAAAATGGTAGCCTACCGGATTTTCGATACTAGCTAGCTAGCCAGGTTGAGTTCTGACTCAGATTGTGCCAAGGTCGGTGTAGTAAGATGACGGTGCTAAACTCCGTGTCCCTCGGATTCACACCCGGACGGCCCCCGGTTGAGCTCTTAGCCGGCGATCGTAAGGCCGGGAGGTCTTAGGTTCGAGTTCCAACAGTGGCAGAATTTTCGACACTAGCTAGATATCTCGGTCGTATACAGTTGCTGTCTGGAGGGGAATTCTAGCCGTCGACTGCCGAGTTTCGTAGTTGTTTTTTATCAATACCACACGAGTACCGGAGCAGTACCCTAACAAACGGGTCATCGAACCGCGCGCAATTTTTCCTTCCTCATTCTTGTCCTCTCCTCTCACCTTACACATACACGCACACGCGCATACAATTACTTACTGTACATGTCAAGCTATGCGTCCTCCGAGTGGAGAGACCGGGAGCGACGGCTCAGGGCATCAACTGATGTCACTGCAGGCCCTCTGAGTTGAAGGTCCTAGTCTCGAGTCCCGACGATGACATGATTTTCGACATTAGTGTGTCATCTACACTATGTGATCAAAATACCCGGGCACGTGGTTAAACATGACTTACCAGTTCTTAGAGCCCTCCATCGGTAATGCTGGAATTCAATGTGGTGTTGGGCCACCCTTAGCCTTGATGACAGCTTCCACTCTCGCAGGCGTAGTTGTAGTAGTAGGAATAGTTGACGCGCCCGGAATCATAATCAATCAATCCGAGTGTGGGGAGATACTTAAACTTAAATATTCCATGACAAACACATTTGATTCTTCCTTTACACAAATGCGAAAATAAAACATTTCACTAATGATATATACGTGTGATAATAAATGTAAAAACTCATATTCAGAAAAATGTGGAGGCAGGCAGTACAAGATGCGCGACATGCTAGAACATGTTCGTGCAGATTATCCTTTGCACAAAAGCATCAAAAATTTTCACCCCAGTTCTTTTTATTTTTCTAATTTCTGCCAGGTTTGGCTCACTGTTCGACGCGAAAGTTGTCGCTAGACCTCACCATTCAGAGAGAGAGAAGCATCAACATCTCACAACAAAAATTCACTAACGACAATAGTTTTTGGCGTTCCGGGAAATATTAATCAATTCACACTTGAGCCGCAGTTTGTCGGTGTTTCCCTTTCCCATATTCGCTTCTTGGTTTGCTCTTTTCTTCCGCAATTCACTTCTCTTTCTTGATAGACATCTTTCTCCATTTATTTACGTCCAGAAATTTTTTTTTTCTTCTCCGGTAATCTGAAGAGTTTGATGAGTTTTATATAGTTGTTTTTTTCATTTCATTTATTTCGGTGATCTGATGAGTTTTATATATTTTTTTCTCGCAGACAGCGTTGTCTTTCAGTGTATGTCTTTTGTTTATCTTTCAGGGTATGTCAATACAGTCGTGAGGTTTCGGAAAGAAAGAAAAAGATCTACGATTTCTTGACTAACATTTGAACATTTTCTCTGTTGCCTGTTTTGGTCTTGTAACAATACAAATGAACGGTGCTCATGGATATATATTCTCGTAAGTTTATGTTTACATGAAGAGAATTTTCCAGTCTGACGATATATATTCTCGTTAGTATTTGATTAAAGTGTAGGATTTATTAGATGCTTGACGTTATGATTTTAATTTCATAAGAAATAATGCCAGCTTGTTGAGTATAAAAAAGCGTTAATTTCGCGCATTGTTAATTATTATGGTTAATATGAGTAAAAATAAAACTAAGATTCAAGCAAACAGTATTTATACCTAGAATTTAATAAAAGAGAACATTAATCTTGAATGCGTTGGTCACGAATTGAAATGAAATTTAAGAGTCATAACATTTACACAATTAGCTCCCTCCCATTACGTTCTTTTGCTGGCGACTATTCCGAGAAACAGCTGTACATTGATCGTAGGAACGCTTCACACCACAGAACTTAGGAAAATGAATAGATGATTTTTACACATTCCGTAGAAACACTTCCACAAATTTAATAGATGTAATACAAATGGTACGCGAGGTTCTTGGAAACAAACCTCTCTTCTTGCTCATGGTCTCTGCAATAACAAACACTGAAAATATTTCTCACAGTTTACATGCTGTATTAAAAGAACTCTTCAAATAAATAATATTCTTTTATTTTCTAACAATAAAATAAAAAATGAATAATTTCTATATTTCTATATTCTATAATGGAAAAACACGCCAACCAAATGAAGGGACCACGCGAAACATTAAAGTTAATTTACTGACTTCTGTCATTGATTTAGTAGTCCGGCGCAAGGACAAGAGAATTGTTCGTATACGTTCTGTGGATGGATATTGAGTCTCTTCGTCGGTGATAATTATTATAATAATACTGTGAAATATGGAGTGTGATATAATTATATNNTATATATATATATATAAATAATCTATCACTTTCTTGAAATGAATCTCTATTTGTAGAATTCCGATGCCTACGTATTATTTAAAAGTCCCCCATGTTTTCGAAATTAAATCAAAGACGCCCGAAGAGCGCAAAACTCATCGTTTCGTTGCATGCCAGACAGCGCACACATATTGCGTCTCTCTTATGCACCTTTAAAACTGCGAAACACGAGCCTCTCACCTTACTTTGTTCAGGCTCAGAATGATCTTCATGTAAACAAAGGAGCATAGTATTCATCCGCGAATACTTACCTCCTTAGTCAATAGCGCTAGTGGCTCCTCTCTCATTGGTACAAGTGTTGCCGAACGATCAGAAGCAGCGGCGATATCAGTCCCTCGGCGATACGAATACGATTTCAGCAATGCCATGCGCATCCTGTTTCACACGCGTCACTCCTACTTGTTACAGACTCGTCCGGATGCGGTTAGTCACCTAAATCGTTTCTTCCCTGGTGTGACAATTTTCCTGTTTTGTACTAGCGTCTTTGTGTACATGTATTGCACTTGACGAATACATCCGTTGCATCATGATGTGCGTTCAGCAATTTGTTTAACGACAAATGTGAGTTTTTCTCAACCACGCGAAAAAAAGAGACTCAAAACTATATTTTTTCCATATGTGTAAATTTTGAACCTCTTATATGTTGCAAAAGTCGGTTGTGACCCAGCAACTGTCATGAGATAGATGTCAAAAGATACTACGCGATCCGGAATAAGGGAATGGAACTAACTGCTTTACTGGGTATCTGAAGTTAGCGGCCCCCAAAAACAAAAAACACACAAGCCATATCCAAACTCGAAGGCTCGTTTAAAGCTAACTAGAAACTCTATTCCCGAATTTTAGATGTCCATAAAGCTGGTCGAGGAACTACAGCAGAACAAATAAAGATAAACCATTTTGGTATAGTTAATTTTAGGTCGATTAAATACTCTATCCCTAAATTTGAGACTGGTAACTTTCTCAGTTACGTCTGAGAACAGCCCATACTTTCTTGCATTATTTTTGAATTTTTGCAGTTTTGAATTTGCAGTGTTGATTTTGCAGCTTTGAAGTTGCCGTTTATATTTGCAATTTTTAATTTGCGAGTTACAAAATTCAGAGAATTCAACGAAAAACGATGTTCGCCATTATTTGAAGCGGTTTTTAGAATTTTATCATAAATTGAATTAATTTCAAGCACAAATTACGCAAAACATTCAGGTAATTTTTAAATTTAATTAAATAAAAATGGAAATAAGGTAATATTCAATTTTTTGAAAGTATGGGTAATTTTCGTGTAATTTTGCGCGGATTAAGGGTTTATTCGTTTCTTAAAACTATATTTTCCTCAAAAACGTATCGTTTTTTCTTTAAATTTGTTCATGCATGTATCAAGGACCGGTAAAGAATATAGTGTCAGTCTCGTTTTCGGCTAACTTAGCTAACATAGAGAATTACTTGATTCACTGTTATGAAATGGTGCTTATGCTTCGACTGCATCAATAATCCATTATTTTAAAATTTGTATATTTTTTTTCTTTAAAACAGAGGTCTGCTGATGGCTACAAGATATTAGCCGAAACCTCACGCCAATTTGTTATGTAATTAAATTAAATCACAGTTATGTATAATTAAAAATAATTCTCAATGTCTTAAATTGAAGATGAATTGTTTTTTAGTAATAAGACTATCTACATTTATCAGGAGAAGAAGAAAAAAGATTTTATTTATCATGTTGAAAGATTAAAACTACGTATTAGAAAGATCAAAGGAACATACAGCTTCTGGAACCCACATATAAATCAATATGCAGTTAGAATTACTAGTTACTCCCAGTGAATCAAAACAATTGGATAATGCATTTATCTACATTTAATTTTTTGTCACTCGGTAGAACTGCAAACACAATATTTGGAGGGCATCAACAGACACTCTTATCGACACAGGAATTCGAAGAAATTTGTAAAGCTTTAGATGTTGAGATGGCAATAGAGTAATACGCTGTAATAAAATAAATTATATAAAAGAAAACACTCATTCTTGTTTGCATGAATAATTGTCGACTCGTGTTTCATAGATTTTTTTCTGATAAACACTAGCAAGTCGTATTGAAAATTTCCTATTAACCTACTCGTTTTAGTGAGTATTTAATACGACTGTATTCTATTTATGACTATAATACCTCTTTCTGCAGATTCCATTTTCTTTCATAATATTATTGTAATATTTTCGCTTTCACAACTCAATAGTGTGCTTTAATTCATATATAATGTCTTCCAAAAATGCAATTCCTGCTTAGGATAAACTTGAAAGTTTGTAATTTAAGAGTACTGTATGGTAATATTACATGATTTCATTAAATAATAGTATTATTAATAATAATAGTAATAGTAATAATAATAATAATAATAATAATAATAATAATAATAATAATAATAATAATAATAATAATTTTAGCTGTACGTTACGTTAATTGGTTGTTCTGGGAACTTTCCAACTCGGTCCTCTAACATGGTATCTCATCGCCGTAATTTGAGAGTTATTCTCAAAAGTAACCTGGGTTATCTTACTGAAGATTATACCCGCTGTAAAACGGAATAATTACTGGGATAATGAGCGCGAACGGGCCTTACGCAGAGGTTGCCTTGGGCTCCCGGCTCCCGCAAACCGCGACCTAACGTTGTTGCATTCCGGTGACACTATTATATTTGATCCTCTGGCACATTGTAGCGCAGAGCCGAATAGTCTAATGTGTTTTAGACTATTTTTAATATTGTGAATAATATTTATAATATATGTAGTCCTGATTCTGTGGCAATTTAGGCTGGAGTAAGACATGTATTTTGTGATAATTTCTTTCCACGTCCACTTTGTTATTGTTGGGATTCAATATTTGAGGTACGAATGTATTTTTTTAGATTTTCAGGCTTCAGAGATTTTTTAAAATATTTAGATCAACAAATTAATTTTTTTATGGAAATGAATCTCTGACACACCATTTACCTTTATTCATATCTTCTGCAAATATAATTATGATTCGATGCACTTACATTTGCCAACCATTCTCCGAAAAGAAAACACACAGAAATTATCACATGCTTCACAATTTAAAAATTTTTGTCCTTCCGGGAACTGTTTAAAGTAATATACGAAAAAATATCAAATCGTAAAAATTCGGAATTAATCAAATATCGCATATTATTCTAATATATGAAGGAACACATGAAACTTTCTTCGTAACTTTTGTCGTTTACTCATTGAGCTGCCAGTGAATCTTTCGCCTTCATATTCCATCATTTTCCCGCGTCTACTGGGGTAAGGACAGGAAACCTACTGCCCAAGCAGGCGTAACCATACTCATCAGTTAGGAGGTAATGATCGCTTCAAGAAGTTGATGTTATTTCCTTGAATACTTTCCTTGTTTAGGCCTGCCATGAAGTAACTTTGTGCCTACGTCATTGCTTCGCTGAAATATGATTAGGTGCATCGATCAGCAACATCTGTTCGTTGGTTCAAAAGATGATGAGGTTGAAGAAAATCTACTAGAGCTTACGGTGAACGTTGTAATCCTCAACTCTTTCTCCATTGCGTAGTCGAGAATTAGAATTTGACCTAAACGGAATATCATGCGCGGTCAAACATTCATGTACTCGTGAGTGCTCTACTGCTGGGGTAGACGTGGAAACACTGTACATTCTTGGTGTACCACCGGTACGTCAACAGTAAGTCCTTTCAAATCTTTCTGTCCCATTGTATATGTATGTATGAACAAGGCAACATCTATTGTGTAGAAATTGTTTACGATAGCAGTGCGAGGGAATGTCAAAATTCTAAACAATACCCTTTGTTTCGATCGTTCCTCTTGTTCTGCAATATTTGTCAGTGTGCTTCTCCAGTCAGTGTTTTTGTGTATATTAAAAAACGTTGGTAATGTGTGTTAATTTTGAAGTATTAAATATTGTGTTAGAACATATAAGTTTTCTTGTTTTGTTTTAAAAAAAGGTATTCATAAACTAATTACAGGTTAAATTGCTGTTTAATTTCTGTTAATTACGAAGTTGCCCGTTATTTTATCGCAAATGATACAATGTATATGAGTGAATGGGAAGAAAAGAATATATAGGAGAGAGCTATTTTGCTGGAGTTGGAGGTCCATTCGCCGATAGCAGCAGCGGGACGCTCCAGCAGCATGTGTGCAACGGCGGTGGGTTCTGGCTTCTTTCGTGCGGGTGAGAACGATGTCAAGAGCTAGAGGCAAGGCGAGTATGAGAACGAGGGAGAGGAGGGGGTGAGAGCAAGAAAGAGGGCGAGGGTGAAGTTCAGAGGTAGAGGGAGAATGAGAGGGAGGGAGAATGAAAGGGAAAGCGAGCGCGAGTCCGAGCGCGAGTCCGAGCGCGAGTCCGAGAGCGAGTCCGAGAGCGAGTCCGAGAGCGAGTCCGAGAGCGAGTCCGAGAGCGAGTCCAGAACATCCAAAATACTCCCAGTGGTTAAAAACCCAATCACCCTTTTTTTTATTAAAATAACAATATAGAGTGTATAAATCAATCCTTATAGTCTCCATGTAATTGTTATATTACTGGTTAAACATTTAAAAAAATTTCAGTTGCCCCTCATAAGCTAGAATGATCAATTTTACAAATTCCCTTAACAGGAACGTTTCTGCTGACGGGAACAGACAATGAGCGGGTGTGTATTTAGGCAGGCGCGCCCCACACTTTTCGAAAAGTCAGCCGAGCAAAAATGTGCATGTCAGAGCACACGCAGCTAACAAAACAGACTATAAGTAGATAGCGGGCGCGCCGGTAGGGGTGGGCCGGCTCTGTCGCCGTCCCGCCTCCGCTGCGCATTCACCGCCCCTACCGCTTCACCTCGCCGCCAGACTCGAGCCATCGACCAGCCGGTCCCGGAAACAGACCCGGTGGCGCGCGCGGAGTTTGTGTCGGAGGGCGCCGTGCGGGCGGTTGAGGATGGAGGCGGCGGACGTGACTGGGGGCGCTGGGCGCGGGACGGACCCGAAGCCCGGTTGTTCTGTTCTACACTTTAGCGTCGTCATCGATACAGCCGGTTCAACACGGCGCTTGTCTCGGAGTGTGCCTCGCACACCCTGCGAGGCTAAACGTTCCAGCTACCACCGCCCCACCTCCATCCTCACCCAGCTGCCTGGACTGCGTGCCTCGGTCGAAAACAGACGCTAACACACACACCGAGCGTGCGCTGGAGAAGGTGGCTACCCAGGCCAGGTCTTCTTCTGGTAACTCGCTCTCGACTCTTCTCGGACTCGTTCTCGGCACTCCTTCTCGGACCGTTCTCGGACTCGTTCCGACCGTTCTCGACTCGTTCTCGCGACTCCGTTCTCGATCTCGTTCTCGGACTTCTTTCTCGGTACTCGCTCTCCGACTCGCTCTCGGATCGCTCTCGATCCGCTCTCGGACCCTCGACCTCCTCGTACTCGTCGTCTCGGACTCGCCTCTCGGACTCGCTTCGGACTCGCTCTCGGACCTGCTCTCGGACCCTCTCGGACTCGCTCTCGACTCGCTCTCGGACTCGCTCTCGGACTCGCTGCTC
>BOPP01000055.1:6168888-6190917 GCA_017312745.1 Gryllus bimaculatus
CGACAACGAGCCGGCCCACCCCCTCCCGGCCGCCGCCCCCGCTTATCTACTTATCAGTCTGTTTGTTACTGCAGTGCTCTGCATGCACATTTTTGCTCGGCTGACTTTTCGAAAGTGTGGCGCGCCTGCCTAAAATACACACACCCTCATTGTCTGTTCCCTCACAGAAACGTTCCTGTTAAGGGAATATTTAAAATTGTCATTCTAGCAATATGAGCCAACTGTAACATTTTTTTAAATGTTTCAACAGTAATATAACATTACAATGGAGACTATAAGGATGATTTATACACTCTAATTGTTATTTTAATAAAAAAAAGGGTGATTGGGTTTTTAACCACTGGCGAGTATTTTGCACCTTGTTCTGTTCCAGAAATGACATGTTCTCGACAAACACATAGCGTTGTAGTAATTTCAATTAAGAAGGATCTTATACTGCCTTTTTGTCAATGTTTCTTTTTTCGTTTTTGTTTCGTGATGTAGAGTTCGAAAAAAAAAAGAAGCACGATAAGATGTGGCCAGAAAAGGTCAGAAAAGAAAACCAGATGTTAGTGTGACTGGAAATAGAGAAATATTTACACGGATGAGAATAACTTATTAGGAGAATTATTCAATTAGATACACTAAATATAAATTATTTTATGTTATATTCTTATTTATTACAGGATCGCAATGTCAAGTGAATTGATAGACTGTTTTGAAAATTTTTAAAGATTCTATTCAACGATAAGCGTTGACTACTAGTGAGACCAAGTCGTCTGGTGAAAATTTTCAATATGTCCGTTTATAAAGGAACATAAAATCTATTTCCGATTAAATAGGGAACTTGAGTTATGTTATACGCCGTTATGTGTTAATTTATGTGCCGTTATGTGTTCCCAGTAAGTCATTCGGAGAAAGTAAAAATCCATTCTGTTAATATTAAATTACGCACCGGCCCCTTGATCGTTCAATTAGGAGGAACTATATAAAATACTTTTGTATATTTCAGGGAATTCGATCATATTAGCGCAAGGGTATGTGAATGAGTGTTGTGAAGCACACGGCCACAGAAAATGTTAATACCGGAGCCATGACGGTGCAACATGGTCCATTGTGGCGGAATTCCAAATTTCCCTTCCATTTTCATATTTCAAATTTAATAGCTTTCTATTTTAAGGAGTGCAGTATTTTACCATTGGTTAACAATATTTATACGTTAGTGAATCTAGTAGGTCTGAAAAAATATCAATAAAATAATTGAATCTTTGATCCAGGCGTTTCTTATCTGTTAACCAACAGAGCAATTATTGAGTTGGTATAGCAAAAGTAAGTAAGTAGTATAGCAAGTAAAAGTATAATGCAGTAAACGTGAGGTAAGGATTCTGGAGCTCCCGAAAAGATGCGCAGATGATACTTCTTCCCCGTACGTTATACTTTTTTTACTTTTTTGACAATACAAATCAAATTAAGCTCATTGCTTTGAATGTGACGAGTGCCGGACATGGGTACAAGCGGGACCGTCACAGATTGGCGGGAGCTGGCTTCGTGCTAGTTTCATCTGTCCGGTGACAGCAACCGGTGAAGGGCCCGTTACTGGCCCAGGGGGAGCATTTCGCCCAGCATGATAATAATCAACTCTCGCTAAGCGATAGCTCGTTGTCAAGTGTGATATGCCCTAGAGATTCTGCCGGGATAGTATGTGCAAGCCCAAATATGGATTACATGTATAGTTTAAGAATTTCAGTCCTTCTAAAAGATTTTTAATGGGAAAAAGTCAAAAGAAATATTAATTAGTTGCCAGAAATCCTGTTTTTAGGCGAGAAGGAGAGCAGAAGAGTTTGACGCGATTAAACGTGATAAATCGAGAATTTATATTATGGATTGAAGTGCGAACTGGAATTAAGTTATTTGATTGCAGAGGAGTTTTAAGTATCTACATTTGCCCAGTTGCTCTGTATTATTTCGACGGTCGTCTCGTTCGCAGACGCTGTGCTCTTTTCATTCTTGATTTGTGTGGCCATTTTGTACTACCGCGTAATTTATAGAAGAGCTTCACAACTCTCCTTCTGGGAAGAGTGAAATGCTCTGGCCTCCTGCCCTCTATTGTCCCAGGATTTATTTCTTACTCCCTCTTCTCTGCTCTTGCGTTGCATTTGTGGCAGATGCCGGGGAATCCAAGGGTTCCTCTAACGTTTTCATCCAAGAAAGCCAATTACGTCCTGAAGCATTGCCGCTTTTAACACAAAGCAAACTACTTGTAATATTAACGGGAGTGGCAGCCACATCAGCGGCAGCCACATGAGGCACATTTCGAAATGGTTAGAGGTAATTTCGAAAGTGGCATTTAAGTGTGTTAAATAGAATTTTCATTTTCAAATGAATGCTAAAATATTAATCAAGTATTGCATTACTATGAAACATCAATCTTGAGATTTCCTCTGAAAATACTCGAACTGAGCTTGCGGATTGGGGTTCTACTAATCGGGAAACAAAGTCTTATGTTAATTTACAAAGCCAGATAAGCGCTTAAGGCGCTCCAGGGACCGTGGCCCTTTTGAATGTTTGGAAAGGGTTCTGTAGCCATGCGTAATATATTTTATTTCTGTAAATATGTTCAACCAATGATTGTTCATTTCTTTGTGGAAATGTTATTTTTCGACATTTGGTTTGAAATGGTTCTCCAAGCCCTCTGGCAATCCTGACAATGGTTCAACATAAAATAATTTGTAATGGTTTTGGTAATGTAAAGATATAATTTCATTATCCTGGTGGAATGTTTTATCAATTTACTAGTAAAATGTCAAACAAAATAACAAAGTATTGGAGTAGGGGGACCAGAAATGTAGTTGTTTTCTCTGTTATTTTATTGATTGATTATTTATTCCGGCCGCGACATCTCCTTAGGTCATTAGTCCCGTGAGTGTTGTTTGTATATTTCATCGCGAGAAGTGGCTGTGATGTTGCGCAGCTGACTGGTGAGATCCGGCGCCGACCTACGTTCGTCGGCTTACGGGGATTGCAAGCAGGTATCTCCCTCGAGCAAGGCGCAGCCCCAGTCGGGACAAACGCTTCCTACCAGTCTCCCGACAAGTGTGATAGTGTAGTGTAGGTGAGAGTCAAATGTGTTAGTAAGGGATCAGGATAAGACAAGGAAGAGGAAGGAAAGATCGCGAACGTTCCGTGGAGACTTCTCCGACATTTGTTAGGCGACTTCTCCGACATTCGCCTGGTACTAATCGGATAAACCACGGAAAACTACCAACCAGGGCAGCCGGCAGCTACAATTCTCTTCCAGATAGCGACTGAATTCAACCTAGCTCTCTAACTAGTGTAAAGAATCCTGTCACCATCAGTACTCGAACCCAGGACGTCCCGGTCAGAGACACCGGAGGGACATCAGTTGGTGCCATAAGCCACCTTTGTCGGTCTCTATTATTTTAGATTACACACGGCTATGCCCATCCAACATTGCAAGAAGAGAGTAGAATAATGGTATATGGTTAAAATATATTTTCATTACACTTCAAAAAAATTGTTATCATTATTATTATTATAGTTATAATAATAATAATAATAATAATAATTATTATTATTATTATTACTTGATATTATACATGCATTTGTATATTTAACTAAAGTGTAGTTTCTTAAACGTGACTAAGCACTTTTTTCTTCCAAAATGAACTATACCATATAGTTGAATCTGCTACTTGATTAATTGTATGTACTAAACATTTCTTTGTATGAGAACATACTATTATCATTTAGTATTACAGTGACTTTGATGACATATTTAAGGTCTTTGTGCGAATGTCTTCATCTTGGATTGCTATTATTAAACTTCGCTCTCATAGTATAATCATATTATACAGTGCTAATTGTACATTTATTTATCAATATTTGGATTGGCTACTGCAGCAGAATACGCTCGGTGGAGAGCTTTTTGTTTCCATGAATCGATTTATTGTTGCAAAGGGAATTCCTGAATTTGTATATCTTGTTTTCGATTAAGAGGCATATGGTTGATACCTGCCTGTACCATTAACTCGTGGAATTGAGAACCCAAAACATCTATCGCGGCAGCGCCACTGAGTTGCAATTGTTGAATGGTGACGACCGAAAAGTGTCATTTGAACACTTACGACACTTTCATTTTCTCTAGATCGGTTGTGAACCATTAAATCTCAGAGGGGTCACATGCAAGAATTTGGAAAGGAAGTTTATTTTATTTTTTCATGTATAGTTTTGTTTTGGCAGTAGCTTACTCTGTTGATTTTCAGTATGTTTCACATAATCTTTTATCTGAAAAATCCATTACTCGTCACATGGGTGGAGGCGGTCTGTCAATTCTCAGAAATTTATTTTATCTCGCGGCTGATATGGGTCCCGAAGCTCACGCGCGCCCTCCTACATTAAATTCGTGTTGACAAGCAGCGTCGACCGACCCATGGTCCATGGAGGCCTTGTGATAACCTGCATTTCCTGTGACGATCCAAATAGATACTACCCACATGATATCATTTGATATGATGTATGATAACATTTTTTGGTATTTCCAGGAAATACCTGAATCAAGCATTGCAAACGGAAGTTTGCATCGTATTGGCATTTAATTTTTATTGAGATCAATTCTAATAGTATTACCACGATAATTGATGTAAAAGACACTCAATATATGCATTAAGAAGAAGCCCAAGGAGCAAAAGTTTTATTGTCTAAAAAGACAATTTGTGAAATTTGTTCAAGACATTTGGGCGCAAAAGCATTCCGAGAATGTGAAAAGTGCAAGAAAAGTAGTGTAATTGTGTATAAAAGTTTATTGCAGATCGTAACATATATTTTCCATTTTCAAATGTTCTAATGATCAACGTTTTTGCAAATTTATAATAATAATAATAATAATAATAATAATAATAATAAATATAATAATAAGAATAAGTATACATATCGATTAATGAAGTTATAGATGTGAGATTCTTTAAATACCATACATTATTATTATTATTATTGTGATTATTATTATTATTATTATTATTATTATTATTATTATTATTTATTATTGGACAAGGGCAAATTCACTTTGTAATCGGTCTTTATTATTTGCATAGAGTTTGAAATCGTCCATATAAAACTGATGTGATATGCGAACACCTAGATTTATTTTATACAGTACCCATAGCCAGACTCTCTAATCATTATACTTAGCGGAATAAGGCAAATGCCAAACCACAGTGTACTTAAACTCTCTACCTGAAACATACCTCGCTGGATTTCCATTTTCTTTGATCTGATACGAGTAACTGCGCTGTTTCACGTGTTTAGAAGTCTTCCATTCTATCATACACTTAAAGAGTAAATTTAATAAAGTTGGGTTAACTTTTTAAATCTCTAGGTTGTACAGAAACCTCGCGTGAGCCACAGAGTCAAATGGCTTTTTATTGTCCACCCATGTATGGCGTTTGCCGGCTTGTTGTGTATTATAATTGTTATTATTATTATTATTATTATTATTATTATTATTATTATTATTATTATTATTATTATAGCAATTCAGTGAGGGTGGTTTTGTTTCTTATCTTGATGAAACCCAACACATTCCATAAAAATGTTTAATTAAATTAATAATATACGACAATAATTTGACCCTAAAGTATAACAACCTGTGGCCACGCGCTACCCTACACACCCTTCTCACACGTCTCTACAACTGCTCCCGACAAAAGTCTACCTCACACTGCTTCTGCTTTAACGGTCATCGCGTCACACGCATACACACTTGCCCGCCTCTCGTCCTCTGGCATATTGGCTGCTGCCAACCTCAGCGCGTTGTATCATTAGAACAGCTGCGCGAGGTCGACGCAATATTATTATTATTGATATAATTATTATTAAATTAATACTTTACACTAATACGCTTATTTCTTTTCTTTACAGGTAAGCTCGTATTGAAAACTTCGAGTAAGCAGACCCTTTACTAAAGAATTATGATTCTGGACTTCGGACTTTACTACACAATTCTCAGAAACGTAAGGAATATTGTGATCCTGAAATGTTTGTGGCTTTCTTAGATATATTTTATTTTCTACATCATGTTTAGTTCATAATGTAGTTTTGAAATCTGTATGCAGAAGAAGAAGAAATCCTGGATGGAAAGGAAACTCTTCACATTACCAAACACTCCTTATAAATAAAGGTCTTAAAATTATTTGCAAAAGACAGAAATGGGTTGAGCAGCCTGTTCGAGATCCCAACACAATTCAGTGAAGTCATACACATGAGTTTATGAACATACATGTGTGCCGCCAGCAATTAGAAAGTATGTTTAAGCTTCCCCTTCGCAAAATTCTTAAAACAGTTGATTTCGAAAAACAAATTAAAAGCTATAAATTCCTGGTGCATCCCTGTGTTGGCCTATTGTTTTGGAATTGTTAATCGGTCACAGTTACAGATAATCTAAGCAGAATGGTCCGTACTGTGCTTATTAAATACAGAATGCATCACCCTATGCGAGCAATAGAACGTATCTTCATTATGTTGCGTATTATTTTCACAGAACCTAATAATGATTCAAATTGTTGGGATTTTACGCTTGATCTGAGGGAATGTTTTTCTCCATTTCAGGAGGTATTGCCTCGCAGGGATGAAGTTTATTCATGAACTGATTGCGATTCCGGAATGATTCTACAGTACTGCATAAGACTTCATGGATCAAAGTAGGAAAGAGAAATTGCCTTGTGAGCAATAACAATTATTGTCTTGTGTTTCAATAATCATTGCAATTAATTTTCTAAAGAGAATCTGAGCATTTTGAAAGAAATTATTTAATGGGATCTTGATAAGGCTCATCGCTTAGTTTATCTTGATCTATCTAGCAAATATAAGATGTATCTTCTTGATAGTGAATATTTTCCTTTCATAAAGACCAATACATATTTTTATTTAATTGCCGTAAGCAAATAAATGAAATAAATCCCTTTATATATCGTTTACTAGTGATATTCAAGTGCGAAATGACATTACAAGGACGAATTGCACTAGGCAATTTACATAACACCCATGGATCTATCAGAACTCGGAGTCGATTCTAAAAATCCAAAGTTCTATTTGCTAATCGAACTTTGCTAATAATTACTGTAAATTTGAAGTTTGAATATCCTTCGCCAGAAGATTATTTAAACTCGAAAAGTAGTTCCTCTATTACCTATTTATTAAAGTGTCAAAGTTACGCGAGCATTAACGAAGCAGGAGTAAAACTGTCAACAGTCATTAATAAGTAGCCAAGTTGCTGCGAACATTGTGTCGGGTGCTATGAAAAGTTCTATTGATGTTCAGAGAAGCATCCAATGAAACGCCCCTTTAATTGGGGTAGTGGCGTTGGCAGCGCACCACTTCTTATTGACAGCTCTCGACATCAAACGCTTCACCAGGGGGAACGCATGCCTTGGGAAGCTTCAGTGAGTCACTTACTCCCTCACTTGTGTGCAGTATCCTACGCGCAAATATTTGAAGAGCACGCAAAGCATTTTTACATCTACCGCAGAATGCAGCGTATTTGATCTTCCTGTGTCAGAAACAAAATTATAGGGGATCCCTTGACCAGTGCATGTTTTTAACTTTTAGTACATGTCAGTGTAATCTCATGGCCTCTATTCACGTTTGTTTGTGAAGTACATGCTATAGAGCATTCCGTTGTTGATGAGTCAACCTCCTATGAGAAAAAACAAATTTTTACGGGAAAAGGTAAAATACTTTTTGATGTTAATATTGTACAGTTTGTTAAGCTTAGGTATTGTACATTTAAATATTTAATGCTATATAATAGGATTAAACATTCATTTTTGTGATATTTTTCTGGAAAAATACTACGAAAAACTTTCAGGTGGCTCTTACCACATCCGAGTTGTACTATCTTCAATGAGTTGTTAATGTCACATAGGAACATTTTTATTTTCGATTTTAAGACCATAATTTGTAGTTTACTTTGTAAATTTTCGTATCACACGAAAGAATAAGCGAATTCTGAATCATGAATACCAAAATGTAATCGCCAATTTTCGTCACATGGGAGGTTGTCCACCATCAACGACGATTCTTGTTATTGTAACGTCGTGTGTAGGGATCTACACCACAAGGAAACAGACACGAGTGAGTATATTACAAGTTTTAATTTACGAATTACTGTACATATTTTCACCCTCACTCTAAGGCGGTTTGCCAGAGCTACCACGGCAGTCCTCCTCTCCCTACATGCGCCTTGCGGCGACGCCTAGACCAGCCTGCAAGGCGCGCGTCTTTTAGATTGGACGCTGGTGTGCCCCGGCAAGAATTGAGTCTGCCCGAAAGTGTTTGAAGAAACATCACCCTGTCCGAACTTCGTGCAACGACACCACGTGCCGCGTCGGCACTCAGCACCAGCCTGGCGGTACCAGTTTTTTGGTGGTCTAGCCACGAGGAAACCGAAACGTTACCCACTCGCGCCGTCTCGCCATGGCGTTTTTATAGGTCCAGGTACCTGACCTCCTACGTTCACTACTCCCCACCCCGGCGGGTGGAAAGCCTTTCTGCGCGCTTTGCCTGGCCCGCGGGAGATTTCCTGTCGGAAGGGGTCCATTCTTTGTTCTATCTTTAAGATCCCTAGCAAAAAAAAGACCAGCGCTCTACTTGCACTCGGCTGCTGCCAGTCCGTGACGCTACATTATGCCTTTACGTTGCTAAGAAACATTTAAGCTATTACAGATATTAATATAATAAGTTTCTGATTTTATCAGCATTGATAAATAGCACTGTGTTAGGTCTTGGTTTTTTTACATTATATTTTCTCGCCTTAGAATGTAAAAGAGTATAGCAAAAAACGTATTGTAAGGGCGCATGTACGATAAAAGGCTTTTCAGAGTTTCAAGCGGATATTTTTTGATTCTTGACGGCTACTCTTACATTAAGTGTCGAAAATATTTTTAAAATTTTTCACATAAAGGGGACCATACGACCAAATGACCATTGCAAGTCTGACTAAAATCAATCAATGGCTGGATACAGCCATTTTATTTCTCTAATTGAGGTTGTAGGGAGATTGACCATTTGAAAGGTCTTTAATTTCCAGGCTTCTCTACAATAAGTTCGGTTTTTTCTTACAAATGCTCTCTGCATACTTTTGAGAAGACCTTAGATTTTTTACAGTTTTGGTTTTCATATCGAATGAACGTCTTTATATAATGACTAAATTCAGAAAAATTTGGTGACTTAAAAACAGCTTCTATCGCATAAGATTATTATGTACAGGAAAGGACAAAAGAGCTCAATGATAATTCTTGTAATAAGGAATATCAAAAGTCTTGTAAACGATATTCCCACACGGAGTCTCAACTTCAATACCAGAGTTAACCTGGTCTGTTCGACCATCAACCTACGCTTATTTTATTGTAAATGACACATTTATAAATTCTAACTCAGTTGAGTTAACATGTTGTTATGGTATTTTAATAGAAGTTATTTCTGAAATCATTAGAGCATCTTTTGAAGAGTTTGCGCATTATAGTCGTGTGATAAATTTTAACTGATATTGAATACTGACAATGAGATAGAGTTGTTGAGGGGCCGATCTCCGCCTTGGTTCGCTCGCTCCCGCACAACGCCTGTCGTGCTGCCGCCTGTCGCCTGCCGCCTGTCGCCTCCCGCAGCGAAGCGCGGATGGCTGGATTGGGCTGCAGTGGCAGGAGTAACATCGTAAAACAGGGCACTTTGCACGCTATGAGCTGAACACGAAAATCCTTTTTTCTGCAGGATTTACCAAATGGTTTTTTTCTTACGTCGCTCCTCCATAAGCGAAGAACAGCTGTGCTATGTACAGGCAAAAAGATGCGGGCAAAGTCGCTCCGCTAGCCGGGTAATGACTGATCCTTCAAGCGCGTACGCGCAATTTTTCCCCGTGTGTGACCTTGCCTCTCATCTATTCTTGGCGCGCTCACCATCAGCCCATACGACACAGATCGGGCACTCACCTCTCCTCGCGCTCTCTGCCCCTCCTTCTCCCCTCCCTACCGCCGTCTCTCCACTCTCTCGCGCGCCCCTCGACATCCCTTCGCGCCTCCCCTCCCCTCCGATCGACATCCCTTGCCCTCTATCCCCCTTTCTACCCACGCACGCACGCCCTCTCTCACGCCACCCACGCACATCCATCGCCCACCCTCACCGCCCACCCTCTTGCCTTACACACCGCAACATCATCTCACTTCCCCTTGCTTCCTTCTTTGCTCACACTGCTTCGCCCACCGCCCCGCCCGCGCCGCTCCACGCCCCGCCAACGCCCCGTCCGTGCCCGTCGTCCCGCGCCCGCCCGCGCCCGCGCCCGCGCCCGCGCCCGTGCACCGCCGTGCCCCGCCCGCGTGCTCGCGCCTCCGCCGCGCCCCGCCCGTGCCCCGCGCCGTGCCCCCGTACCCCGCCGGGCCCCCGCCCGTGGCCCTGCCGTCGCCTACACTCTGCACTCGCATGACCCACGAAGAACGCTTTCATTTGTTTCCGCTGAAATTTTGAAGCAACGCTCTTGATTGTTCGCGCGTCGACCAGTTGACCAATGAAATTGAAGTTAATCCTCAACCCGACAACACGGACATGTGCCTTTTAAATTGATCGAACTTTTTTACTGAATGCCAATGACAGTTGCCTCGTGAAACGTTTCAACCTCGGAGCCTTAAATAGGAAATTAGCAAACTGAAAATAAATTGCATTGTAATATCTCTGTCCGATAAAGATTAATTCAGTGATTAACGCAATGAACGCACAGTGAAGGATGAATAAAAGGTTTTTGAACGCCCATTTTCCGGGCATCATAAATTATGCACGGACACCGTACCAGCCTGCTCACGCGCAATTGACTCTAAACAGAATTAAACAAGGATTATATCAAAGGGCTCGTTGAAATTACAAGCAGGTGGGTTGGAGCTGGCCCGAGCGATGGTTGTGCGTGTGCGGTTGAAAAAAGGCGTCCCCCACACTCCTGTCGCCCCCGCCCCCGCCCTTGCTTTTATCCGCTCGCGTGCCAGCAACACGCTTGAGGAGGGGACTGCTGAAATAGAGCCGTTGTCGCTAGAAAGTGTATCTGCTCGTCGGTTGCGCCTTCATTCCTTTCCGAGAATTAAGAGGTATTGCCGGTGATAAAGGCGGCACCAGGGAACAAGCGGTAGGAAAGAGGAACTGCGTTGTTATCACGACTTACGTGAGTGTGGTTAAGTACGGACAGTAAGTAAACATACTTAGCCGTTAAGATATAACTACTTCACCAGTTTATGAAGCCTCTTTTCCCCCTTAGAAACTCGTGCCGAAAATTATCATGTAGGAAATTGCAATGTTGCTCGAAACAGCGGAAATGGCTAGAGTGATGCAGTTAAGAGTTCAAACTGTGTCGTACGTTTTTCTATCGCCAGCAATAAACAAGTTATCTTTAATAATTGCGTGAAAATGCCGTAATAAGGAATTGATACTGATTCTGTTGGGAACCCCTGCAGTAGATTGTCATGACGTATATTTTATTATTACGGGGTGAACATTGATGACATAAAACATTGCCAAAAAATGATCAACAAAAGGATTTAAAATGCTTTAAAAATGCCCCCACAACAAAGAAAAATGAAGTACAAAATTTGTCAAAAACTCTTCAGATGAACAACAATCTGTTGGATGTATTGCTGATGTAATTGAATCTTCTTCCTTTTGTACAAGTGAACTCAGGTTGCAAATTTTGGGTTTGCACTGTTCTTAAAAAAAAGAAAATCTCTGTCTTTATTTATCGACCGAACTCTCAATGGTGCCGATAAACGTCACAGGAAACAAAGACTACAAAGTACTCACTACGGCTGACACTACAATATATGAGCGAAGAAATCTAATAGGCTACTCGAGAATTCTGTGGTGAACATTTGTTGAACCTTATTGTTTAATATTGTTTAAAGCAAGTACTAATAAAATATTAAAATTGATCTGCGAAATTCAGTAAAAATGAAATATAATGGTAGAAAATGACTAATTGGTCGATAAGTCGACGGAAAGTGCAAAAATGATATTCGGAAGTGGTTTGTCATCCGTTAATGAGGAAAATATGTTTAAGAAAAATTAATTCATGAGCTTTAATTGATTGATTGATTGATTGATTGCTACTGATTCTGGACACTTGAACTACTAGGCTGAATAGTTCCGTAAGTGTAGTGCATGTTTTTGCTCGGAAGGTGGTGGGGGTGGCCTTTCTCCCGTTCTATGGCGAGATCCGGCGCCGATCTGCCCTCGGCTAGCGGAGTTTCCCACAACAAGGTATCTCCCACCAGTGGGACACTGCCTCAGCCGGGACAAGCAGTAAGCTTCCGTCCCGTCTCTCGGCATGTGTGGTAGTGTAGTGCATTTTAGTGTGTGAGTGTGTAAAGGGTGAAGAGGGACAATAAAGAGTTTGAAAAATCGCGCGTAGTCCGTGGCGCGTTTGACAGAGTACTGTCCCGGCATTCAAATGGTATTGATCAGAGAAACCACGGAAAACTACCCATCAGTGCATCCGGCCTCTAGAATTGTCCTCCAGACAGCATAACCTAGCTGACAAGCCAGTGTCGACAATCTTTCCACCGTCGGGATTCGAACCTAGGACCGCCCGGTCAGAGGGACTGCAGTGATATCAGTTCCTGGGCTGAACCGTCTCCCCTGGTATGAGCCTTCAAATCTTACATTTCTTTTAAATCTGTGGGTTAAGATGGAGAATATTAATTTTAAAGACCTGTCTATTAATATACTTCCAAAACATTGATGGTAATGACCTTAAATGTGAACATTAGAATCCTATATTAGAAACGAATATGAATAGGTGTAAGTGTTAAACAATAAAAATAGGTGTTTTGTACTGAGACAATTTCAAGACGTGCACAAATTTTTATTGTAATATATATGAGGGTTGAGGTAGAAGTCATGGCAACTATTGTCTTCTAAACGAAATATTCTCGGATTACATACTTTTTATTTTTCGCGCGAAAGAAATGCAGTACTAGTGTGTGTCCACAACAACAGATGGGTCTTTGAGTACCTCTATCAGCGCGGAGAGTAATGTGAATTCAGTTACCTCCGGTGCGAGATAAATATAACCCTTTCGTGGAAAAATACGCTAGAATATCACAGGTTGGAAGCTGTTGGAAATAGAGTACCATACTGGGCAATTACCACCCTCCACACCGGGCAATCGCTAGAGAACCAGGTTTGTTTAGGCGAGGACCCATAGCAACCTGTGACCAACAAGGCATGATACGGCCCGCACGTTTGTAGGCCGTGTGGAACGTGTGGGAATGGAGCACCTGCTGGAGTGAAGCACCCGATGGAAGCCACTGAAGTCAAAGAGTGACAGTGGTATCGAGAAATGCACTCTCGTAGATCGTCCCCTGCGTTGCTAATAACAGGTTGCTGCGCGTCCTGGCTAAACCCTCCTGATTATCTCGCGATTTTCCGGTATGTAAGGACATTACTTCCAATCGTTTTTACCAATTGCCTGTGCCAGTGTATGTCAGTTCTAGGGCATTTCTTCCACGGAGAACGGCTGTCTTAATATAGGAGTATTGCTCGAAAGAGTTACATTAATCTCGCATGGAGGTAGTTACATAACTGATTTCACATTGCTCTCTCTGATAATAGAGACACTCGAAGAACAATCTGTTGTTGTGAACACTCACTAGTACTGCAGTTCTATAGCGTGTCAAATAAAAGTATGGGCTCCGATAATATTTCTATTAGAAACAAAATAGTTGCCATGAAAATGGCCCCAACCCGCGTATTTGTGACCATTCTTGCCATTCCATGTCGGAACCCAAAATAACAAGTCGTTTTTAGAATATTTTGCTCACGGATTCCGAATCTGATTTTCTTAGGCAGGCCATTGAAAGTATCTCAATTAAATGATAACAAAATGCTCATAATGACTATCTAATCTTGCATTATCACTTCAGCGACATTTGACAAACATATTAGTAAATGGATGAGAAATGCAGCGACTGCTGTTCTGATTGATCTGATTTCGTCCTCGGAGTAGTTTCAGCCTGATGCCAGTGAACTACCCCCGACTAAGGTCGCGGTCCACGCCCGCTGCAGGACTAACGGTTGAAGGAAGATGAGATCACAACTTCTCTCGCTCCCCCTCCCCGCACCAACGAAAACTGCGATTGCCAGTATAATGCTGAAAACCAGGGCTATCGAATTTCCTCAGTCCAATTAAAGTAAAAATATTGCTAAATTTGTGATGATGAAAATACAAATTTTGGTCATTGCGTTTCATACCTGAGACTTTCTCATTCTCCGGAATATTTGTAATGTATTTTGCAAAATTAGGGAGTTAGTTTACCTTGAAAATTTTTCGTATACGAATTTATGCGTAAGTAGTGACGAAGTTAGAATTATTTTTACAATATCATGAGTATACAGTGTATTCGGGTTCCTTCCCCCTTGTAGTGTTGTGAAAACATAAGGGGAGGAAGTACGCAACAGGAGAAAGATGAACACTGGGTTGATTAATGATATTGTGGCAAATTCAATATTACACCTCTACAGCGACTACGCATCCTAGTATCCTGTCGGTCGTGACCATGAGGAGGGTGGAGGTGGGTAGCAGGCACGGGCAGCTGCGCGTTAAGGCAGTGGGTCGCTCGCGGTTTTGCCCAGTTCGATTCCCCCTTGGTCAACGCGATGGCAACCGTAGAGTGGAAAAACGCTGGCGTTGCACTACCTCGCTCACGAAGAGCGGAAAACGAGTGAGCATTTCTGCAGCCAAATTTGGCGTGGCGTACATATACCACCGGGCCAATCCGTCCCTGATTCAGCGGGGGTGGCAGGGCTTTAGCTAGGTGGCAAGCACAGGGGTGCGGGAGGAGGTCTGTGGCCAGCCAGATAATCTGGAAACGATAAACATACCAACGAGCCCGGCGAGGGGGCGAGAATTAGATCAAGGCAGTCCGAGTGTCACAAGTGTTTTGTGCAAGGGGTGTGACGAAGATATGCACTTATACTCGGAAGACAGAGTCACTGGGATATGAAAAATTGGTAGTTTTGCCCTAGCTGAGGAACAGAACATATAGCTTTGAAAATGTATGCACTGCAGCCGATATGAAGCTGTCTCCATAAATCATGGAGAAATCACATCTTATTTTTTATTATATTTTATTGGTATACCTTAAATAGTTATTAATATTATCAAATTTTTCTGTAGATACATTGTTCAACGCGAATAGTTTATTTTATGGATAAAATCCACACTTTTTTCAAGCAGCCTCCGAGGATACCTCCGTCTTTACATATCATTTTAGGCTTTGGAGAGTCCAATTTTACGAAGGTGCTCTAACGATTCTCCCATTTTGTATGCCATAACTTTAAACAACGCAACTAGTCTATTCAAAATGTGTAGTGTTTCGAATTGCAAATAAGAATGTTGATGAACTTCCCACTGAGTATTGCACACATTACCGAGATTAGTGAAAAGTTTTGGTGCCTTGTTTTACTTCTTCGGTCTCGTTAATTCCGTTTTGCATCTTTCTGGCCGCTGCCTCCCAGTGCGCGCTGTTGCGCTGCAGTGCGGCCCACACGCCGCTGTTCGACCGCGCGGCGCGCATCTGGCGGCGCGGCGGCCGCTTCCCGCCGACGCGCTCTTTTTGCCCTCTTGAATCGCGTAAACGCCTCCGTTATTATTTCTCCGCAAACAGCTCCCAACAACCGGGAATTTGCATGTCAATGTGCAGTAATTGCTCGCCGCGCTGGTGGCGCCGCCTAGGCCCGGCGCCGGCCGGCCGGCCGTTTCGACGCGCCGCGCGCCCGCGCCGCCCCCGCCGCCGCCCCCGCGCCGCCGCGCCGCCCCCGCGCCGCCCCCGACCGCCCCGCGCCGCCCCCGCGCCGCCCCGACGCCCCCCGCGCCGCCCGCCCGCCCCGCGCTGCCCCACCGCCGCACCCCGCGCCGCCGCCGCGCCGCCCCCTGCCGCCCTCGCGCCGGCCCGCGCCACCCCCACTTCCCTGCCTCTACCTCCGCGACCCTGCGCGACGCCACGCTTCCTACACAAACTCTTCCGCGCCAGCCCGGCTCGCCGTGCTTTCCAAACGCGGCCTTTGCACTCCCCCACTCCCCGGATCCCTGCGCCAATGAACACACAGTACCACTCACCTCTCAACCACCTCACGTGGCTCCTCACACCCCCGCATGCCCCTTGCCCTCTCGCTTCCCGCTCCCGCGCCGTCCAATCACCGTACCTCAATTTCCCGCCTGCGCCTGCTGCAAGGCTGCGCCCTTCCCCGGACCCCTCCCCCCCCCGACCCATGCTCAGCTCCCCCTCCCCTCGTCCACCTCACTACATCCCGCAACCCTGCCCACAGTCGCCGCACCCCGCACGTTCACCGACGCTGCGCACCCTGGACCGTTCGCCCTCCCTCAGTCCACCCGCCGTCCCCGCGCCCGCCCCCGCCCCCCCCGCCCGCCACGCGTCCGCGGCCAGCAAAAGTTGGTGGTTTGCGCGGCCTTTAATGTGATGTATACGGGTTCAGGTCCCGGTGGCGATATATCAGGCTCCGCTAGCGGCACGCGTTAGCGATGTAGGCCCGGCCTCCTCCCCGCCCCTCCGGCCTCCCGTGCCCACCGACAGGTTATCCTTCATCCTTAAAGACTTCACGCGCCCGGCATGTTTCATTACTCGGCCGGCGCCGCAGCCCCTGCCGCCTCGTCAGTGCCGCCCGCGCGGTCGCCTTCGCAGCGGCCGGGGCGCCGGGGGGGGGGAGAGGACATGCAAATGGTGATGGGGCAGAAACTGCCGATTGCGCCGACGACGCAGGGGCGGGGGAAAGAAATGGCGGAAATGCTGGCAGTACAAACGTCTGCGAGAAACGCGGACATCTGTTGTTGTTTTTTCTCCCTGGCCTACTGCCGGTTTGCTGCGTGGCAGAACCGCAGCTACGTGAATGGAACTCGGAATACTGCCTTACAGAAAAATGACGTGAGGGTGTCGAGAAGTAATAACACCAGTAAAGTATAATGAATTATAAAAAGGTATTCCCTGAAATAAAACGTGACCAGAAGATACATAATTAATCTACAGCAGTATTAATCTTCGCCACCTACAGAAAGATGTAGGTGTTTGGTCAAAGTCTTTGAGTACGTACCAAGAACTCGCACTCTGCGGACGTGCCAATCTGACAGAATTTGGTCATTTTACAGCTAAGACATTTTAAATTGATTCTGGACTAATATGATTGAACGAACATAAGACAGCATACGAACGTATTAATAATATTAAAAATTATAAATATTTATAGCTGTGGTTTACGATTCTTTTCCAATTTTTTTTGCAGTGGCTCCAGATATTCACAATTATTTTTCTTACTAGTGGAACTCAGGGGCAACGTATAAAAGAAAAAATGTGGAGTCAATATGAAAGTATCTACATGGAGAAGGCCAGATCTCCAAGGATAAGATACATCTACAAAATATGAAAGAAGTGAGACGTACAGAGAGACCATGTAAATGGCAAGAGAAGATGAAAGAACTTTAAATCAGGATATACATAATTGGAATACAAACTTGTGATATTCTATACGCAGTATACTGCACTTTGTTTCAAGATTTACAAAAGGTTTTGAAAACATTATTTCTATTTAAACAACTATATTAATTACATTGTTTTAATATGTTATGAAATTTGCCTTTTCCATCTACCCTCTGATGTAAATTAATAATATTCTGTGTCAACTCTGGGGTGGAGAGAGAGGAAAGAGGCATGTGATAATTGTGAAGTGCTTTTGATGAATTCGCTCATCAAAATAAGAGTAGATTTTCAAATAAATGAAAATAATTTAAGAAACATTACTTAAGATTTATTTTGTATAAAAAAGTCTCATTAATTTTAATTAAATTATATGATAAATTTCACGTACGTAACGAAGTAAAAATATATTACTGTATTTTATGAATCCATAATTAGTAAAAATTATATATCTCACAATTTCACATTGAATTTTACGTTACCTGGATACTGCTGATAAATTCACTCACATCCCCCCAGTGGTAACAAATAAATTTAATTTTCTGTTTAACTCCATCTATTGAAGTACATTTCCCGTAATGAAGAACACAGAGTAAAATTATAATGCTATCACTAATTAAAAGTAATTGTAATAGTTATATAAATTATGTTAACATATATAAAATACAATACTTACAATACAATATTTATTTACGTCAAAAATAAGTTAAAAACTGTGTGTGACGTGCTATGGGGAGAAGATAATTTGAAGTTACATTTATGTCCAAAAGCAAAGCAAGGGGCCATCTCAGCATTTTCTCCAGAATCATGGAAACTGGTCGAAAACCTGATCGAGGTGGGGGTCATTGACCCAGAAGCTAAAGTACAATACTTGTTACAAGTTCTTTGTAATTATACAATCTAAATCGCATATAATACTTTAAACGTGATTGTTAAAATTAATATTACTTTCTTTTTGGATGCTCAGTATAGTCTCTAATTGTATAGAAACAGTTGAGCAGCGGAAAAGATTTTACTTAGGACTTAAAATTTTGTATCGAATTTAATCGTTTAATGTCATCTGGAAAGGTGGTGTAAAGTAATGTACATGAATTATATGTGAATTTTTGTAGTGATTACATATACATTACAATATACTTGTACAATACAATATTTAAAATAGCAAAAGTGTAACATGTCATGAAGTCTGGACAATCAAAGCAGAAATATCCGTCTAGTATATGCGGGCCTAAATAGTTCCTTCATTGAGTTAATCCATCAAAGCACCGTCATTCAAGCTCTTGAAATCACGTCAGCACTACGTATTGTGACCGTTATGAGGCTGCACCTGTGAATAACGATTGGAGCGCGCGCTAACTAATCGCGGGTAATATCCAAACGCGGTCACGTTTCCGTTGGCGTAAGTCGGATGTAGTAACTTAGACGTCAAATTTCTTAAGCCACTCCATGAAGTTACTCGTCGACATGAAACTACAAACGACAAAATCTCACGTCATCTGAGAGAACAACTGAAAATATAGCAAGGTCTTTCTTTTTCAAAGCTACCACGCATAAAGAGTGTTTCGCACAGAGCAGTTAGACTTACACATTACAGAAAGTAGCTTGAACGAAAAGACGGCCATTTTGGAAAAATACGTAGCGATGCTGTAATAAAGGATAACAAATTATATTCGACCTTGAGAAGCACAGATCCATAATTCCGAAATTTTCATAAATTAAGTTAATATTATTGTACGCGCACGTTTTATTGATCCCCAGATTACCTATCTCACATCTTTAGTAACATTAGTTGAATTCAGAATAAACGAAAGCAACGAATTTTGTATACAAAATCGTATGACGAAAATATTCGCTTTCGTGTAATATCGTGTAATACAAATTATTTTGCATAAAGATGAGCTTCATATTTGATGAAACTGTCATGTCAACAACATAACGCATTCCTCCCGCTCCTCTAACGTCTAGCAAAATAAGGGCCCAAGAAAACGAGCAGATAGTGAAAAATACCATCTCTCATAGAAAAAGGACAATTTTATTGCTATATTGCAGAAAGTTGACAAGTAAACAAAGTGACGATAGGATGAAATTGTGTGCGTATGACAGGGAGAAATATAAACTGGAGTTTTAATTCTTTGGGTCAATATTATCTTACGTCTGACTGGAATTTTAAAAAATGTTCGTTTTTTCGATAAATCCAAACCACCATATTTGCTTGTTCAGGTAGAAAATGAATATATCATACCGGATGGTCACACCTAGTCATATATTTGTGATTTATTCATTTTACTGTAATTTATTCTGTAAAAAAATTGATTTTGAACTGAAATAATCAAACAAAGGCAATGTGGAATACAAGATAATGATAGAGCAGTGAAAGATCCAGCAATAGTGGCTAGTCTCTTCGACCAATATTTTTCCAGAATTGCTGCCGATCAAACTTTGAGTCTTCAGCCACAAAATTCAACATCAGACGTTTCCACAATAAAATTAGACTTTTTGTTTTTGAAACTTCGTCAACATTCTCAAAATATTCGGTAAATTAAAAAATAAATAATCGGCCGGCTTAGATGTATTCCAGGATCGTTTGTTAAAGACTTGTGCGCATGCCATTTTACATCCGTTAACTTTCATATTTAATGCATCCTTATGCACCGGAACTTTTCCATATATTTTCAATACAGCTCAGATTAACACGCTCTACAAAAAATGCGACAAAAATGAAAGTGAAAATTGGAGACTATATTTTATTTTGTCTGTTTCTTAAAAAAATGAGACTTTCTTACATAAAAAAGGAAAGCTTTCTCAATAAACACGAAACGGTTGCAGATGACTAACAGGGATTCCAAAAATCAAAATCTACGGAAGGTTAGATGATGAAATACAATATCCTCGCCTTCCTGATTCGTTGAGCCATCCTGTGCCATCGACCAAAGCCCCAAGCAAGGAAGCGCATCAAAACAAAAAACACTTGAAGCTGCGGGCCCTAGTCCACTCGAAAACAAACACATTCTTTCTGAGCCTAGTACTAAGTTTAACAGAGCCGAGACCGCCATCTCTCCTCCGTTCTACTCACATTCAGCATTCACACCACTCTTATTGTGGAGAGGAAGAATTTAAGTCTATGTTTTGGAAACGAGAAATATGGAAGGGGCGGGTTCCGGAGCACAGTGGTTCTGGCGACCGTCGCGAATACCGGGATCTGAGCCTCGCTTTTGAGCGCCGGGATCTGAGCCCAGCGCTGAGGACCGGGTTTGAGCCCCGCTCTTGGCGTGGATGTTCGCTTTAATGTTGGAACATTGTGGGGTTATCTGAACCGTTTATCACTTTCAGTACCCCAGGCCTCTCCCTGTCCGAATGGTGTATGAATGCGTGGAATGAACGTGGCTGCCTGCGTGTCACAGGGAGAAAGCTCCGTAATAGGCTTACAGGCCGCCACGTGACCGCCACCTGCCCACGTAATCTTATTGTAAAAGGGTTCGAGCGTCACCACGGCTTACGAGAGACAGTGGAGTTAAGGAGTCTACTCCCAAGTCCTTATCCTAGATTCAAGGTAAGGGTGTAAAAAGGCTCTGGTATTAACTGAGGGCAGGAAGCGTCAGCGAATAACCAAAACTTTAAGTTGATGTAAAATGGCCAATGACGATATCTAATAAAATATAAGGAGAAATATACTACACATAATGAAAGTGTTCCATTGATACGTAAATCAATTCGACTGCAGTAGATTTGTCTTTTGAAAATTTGTTTTGACTCACTTTCCGTTATTTTCTACCTGCGATATCTTCCATATATGACTATAAGTATAATTATCTTTGACGGTTGTATAGTTTAGTGCTAATTTCTACAGAACTTCACACGTTCCAAAAAATGTAATAACAAGTCCCATTTTTAACCGACTGAAAACTTTAATGTTATTAGTTTTTTTAAATTCTCTCTAAAAATTAAAACAAGTCAAAATCATCCTTACTAATTGCTCCCTTTTTTGTGTCTTCAAAAACGTTTCATGATGAACAGACGAAGCCGAAAAATTAGGAGACGAACAGACGACGAATCGAGAAGTGGGTGGGATTATGCGCAAAGGACGGCAGGGAAACGCACGAGGCGAGCAGGATGCTGCACGAGTACGCAATCAGGCAAGTAGCGAACAAGCGAACGACTAAATCACGAACACGTGTGAAATGACGGCAAGTAATTAAACGCGCTTGTCGAGAAGCTGCCAGGTAAGCACGCGGGCGATCATTGGACCGTGCGAGAAAACAAACGTAGTTCATGAGTAGTAGTCTCAGGGTGAGCGCGTTCAGGTGAGTATGTGTCGAGGCGCGCTGGAGTGCGGGAGAGAAGGCATCCAGACGCTGGTTTGCAGATGAGCAGTCGAGAGCAGTCGGACGAGCGGTGCAGAAGGTGCACGGGAAGGGAAGCGACGCGTAGGTGAGTGAGAAAGACAAACCGGGCGAATAGCGCGAAAGCAGGCGCGCAGGAGAGAGACGGAGGTACTGGAGCAGCGCATCCGCCCTCTTCA
>BOPP01000055.1:6193012-6206721 GCA_017312745.1 Gryllus bimaculatus
TTAAAAATTACTAATTACGCGGAAAAATGACTAATATATTCGAAAAAATTTCTACATGGATGTATTGAAAGATACTGTATTGTGATCTTGGTCTTTTGATTTCATGTGGAAAATTGCTATATTCTCTAATATGAGTTTGAATAAAATCGCCGAAAAAAATGTGCGTAATCAATGTTTTGCAAACTTTCGAGAATTCGAGTCGAACGTTGAACAAGACAACGAGATCTGCGCCATTTTTTAAGACTTTTTATAATGCTATCCCTGCAGACCACAGCTTAATTGTTTCGTAAGAAATGGAGCATTTTTTATTGAAAACTTGCAATACATTGTTCAGGCCTTCAATGTACATGCGACATCCCAATGTTTTCAAAGCAGGACCTTGACTGCCGATCATGATCAATCTGGACAATACCAATTTTGGAGCAAAATCGGGCTGAACGTTGTATGGTACGTGTGTATTGCTTTGCCAATCACAATAAAATGCCATTCGAAGCTTCCTTCACGATTCCTGGTGCTGACGATTTGTTTGGCGGATCCGTCTTTGATAGAGGCAGATGAGTGGAAAATTACTGATGAGCCTAACCACTTCAGTAAAAGAGAAGGGAGCGCACCTGTCAGCATATTTTCATGTACATAAACGATGACATCGTTTTCCCAGCTCGCTTGTACAATATCAGTTTATTAGACGGGTTTACTTTGGCGCTATTACTCTAAATGAAAATTCCTTAACATTTAATTTAACCTGAAAAAAATTATTGCCGTTTTACTTTTTTAGACAATGGTTGGCTACATATTATGAGCGTGTAGCCCTACAAAAAATGATTAAGTTAAATCGTCTTGCAAGTGTTAGACCTCATTTTGGAAATCAGCAATCACGATGCGAAGTCCCAGGTCAACTGTTGGATCTGCACATTTCCCATGTTGTTAGTGGCAATCACTTATTTTAATCGCAATGCTCCGGGCTACTGCTAAAATTATTTCATGCACGGGCAGCTGGAGAGCTGAAGGTTGCGTTGCGAGTCATTCCCTCTAGCCGTGCCAGCGCTGCGTAATGAGCTTGTTCCGAGCGAGGTGACGGCATCCCTCCTGCCCCGCCGCCCCCGCCGCCCCCGCTGACCCCGCCGCCCTCGCCCCGGGCCCCCCCCACCGGGAGGCCGGCCCCCAAAAACCCTTTTTCCCGGGGGGGCCACGGTCCCGCCTCCACGCCCGCAACGCCACCGCGCCGCCGCGCCACCGCCGCGCCAGCACAAGCTCGCAAAGTGATCCCCGGTGGCGTTTATCCGGCTTTCGGCGAGGAGGAGAGGTTGGGTTGGGTTGGGTGGGGGGGGGGCTGGTGGAGCGGTGGCGGTGACGTACGCGCGCCGCAAAGTGACGGACCTCGATGCGCGGAAATCGATTTATTTGGAACTGCCACACGCCGACAATTCAATGTGCGGGCGATAGCTGGACACTTACGTTGAGGAGAATTAAACATGCAGCGGTGGTCGATGTTACTGGAAACTTTTTCACGAGTCCTATTGTTGGCGCTAGTAGGCCCGCTTTCTCCTCAACATCTTTATGGTCAATGAGATTCTAAAGAACTGGCAGATATTTTTTTTGAATAGTTGCAACCCAAACATTCTTTTTACCGAAGAAAACATTACGTGAACTTATAGACTGTGGTTAGGTGGAAGAGAATAATGAATTCCACTGTTAATAAACCCACGTTTGTATTATTATTATTATTATTATTATTATTATTATTATTATTATTATTATTGGCGCATATGCCATTAATGACCACGCTACACGATTAACGAGTGAAATTTTTCCAGGTTCAGCTTTTCAGTTGTATCCCTTAGTACTTTCACTCCCTGAACTCGGTGCTACACTAAGTTACCTCAGCTGGTTTACGCTCTGTCAGTTTCACAATAACGCGACACGAATGTGTTGACCTTTAGACGTCATTCGACTAGTTCCCAATCACAAACACATTCCTCCATGTCTCTATTCTGTAGCTCTCCACATTCCACACCATGTCTCCATTCTGTACCTCTCCTGAGATAATCCAATACATTCTGGACTAATAATAAAAAAAAACAGCACTTCTGAAGCACACTTTGGGGACGAATGTTCGGTGTTCTAGCGCAGATCTGGCTGGCAGATCTTTAGTAACGCAGTGCCCCAGCGCAGGATGATCATCTTACTTATACTCTCTTCCTACCTTTAAGTGGGGAACGTGTTTTCTGCTTTCTTATAATGGTTTTGGGCGGAATTTTGAGGGCCCTTGTCCTTTAGCGTAACAAATCAACTCCAACGTCGCACGATAGGTGAACAAACGCAAATTACGTGTTGCGGAAATGAGAACATTGTGTTTCGAAGTTCCAATGGGAGTGTCGCATTAGAGTTAATTAAAAAAGTATTTTGGCGTAAAATATGTTGGAAATTATTCTTTGATCAGAGAAGCGTTAATTCGCCTTTAAAACGTTAGTTTATAAATACACGCCTTTTTACATGGGTGCTTGTTGCCATTAGTGTCATACTGCATAAGCACAGCATAATACATTGGATGGCAACAGTTTCAAAAGTATTATTTGGGAAAAGTGTGAACAACCGAAGATTGAGAGTTTTTGTACTAGAATCGCAACGCCATCCACGACAGTGACGTATGGTCTGTCATTGCAATAAAATTTATTACCTCCAATATGGAATTTCTCAGAGCGAAATAAGTGAGTCTCCGAAATAATGGCAATGTCTATTATATGCACATTTAAGAATCGGATTAATTCATACCCTTGTCTATGAACACGATCGGCAATTCAGTTAAGAATTTTGATTCACGCTCTCACCATGTTCGTACCTTAACACCGGAAGCACTTATCACAATAAAAGATAAGTTATAGCAGAATGTACGGCACTAACAATGGATTTAAAAACTTCGATAATAATATTAGAAATTATTGTACAGAGGGTCAATACGTCTGTTGAGGAGGAAGGTAAATAGAGATTCCGGTATGTTTAGTTCTTTTTGCGGGACAGCAACTGAGGAGTAACGTGAAGATCTTGTACGATTAGAATTATTTATAGTTTTATTGAAAGTTACGACAGTGAGATTTGCTATAATTTAGTATGGTTGCGGATGCGAGATGGCCAGGATTAATTTTCATACTTGATTGATGTGGAAAAAGTATTGAATGTTGTCTTTCTGATTCGGCAAAATGTTCTAAATATAAGAGATAATTTGCCGTATGATCACTTTTAAAATTCATTCATTGTGGGATAGCGTCCCGGGGGTAAGCAGTTATATGATAAATACTCTCCAAAGCAACGAATACATTGTTGCGGACGATATCACATATCTTCAGTACGAAAAAACTGAGTTTCTGCACTGATGCCGTCCTTGATGTCGCTGTCCATCTTCAACTGTAACTACGCAAAACAAAAGTCATTTGAGTGTTTAGATATATTTTGCCTTCAGGATATTACAATGTTCAATTGCTGCATTTGGAGAATTTCTGAATATTCGTTTAGTTTAGTCAATTTTCAGGCGAATGGGTTTGTGATTTCTTGTTCTGTGAAACTGATATGTACTCGTAGAGTTCTTCTTACCATTGAATTCTCTTTTCCGACTAGGTCATCATTCGTGAGAAATTCTTAATTTTTGGATTGTACCTATTGTGTAACTCTACTGTAATCATTAGGAGTTTCAAAAGTAATGTCCACTTTTTATCTACGAAATCAATCAAGCAGTCTTTCTCACAGAGAGGTTGATTTACTGATATCTCCTCTAGATGCTCTAATGAAGTGTAAAAAATGGGTGGAATACTGCCGAGAGCTGCTTTCCAGAACACTGCTGTTCAGATTGCGTAGATGGCTGTGAGTCTAGATTACCATCTTTTGAGAAATCACTAAACGGTTATGTGCAAGTACCGAAAAGAAAAAGTTACAACTGCAGCACCTTTTTTGTAGGTTTCGCTCGCAGGTGAACAAGGCATTGCATTGACGCTTTGAGGAGTTTCGGAAGACTACGGAGAGCCCGGACTCCTCAAACTCCACGGCGTTTGAAATCTTGACTGCACAGCTGTAGCAAGAACACCTCTGACTCGACTGGAGGCTATTTGAGATATGTGCTGCTGTTCTGACGACCTAAAATTGAGCACAATCGCAAAGCCGCGGGCGATTCAGGACAGTCGTAATTTGCATTCCAGTTCCAACAATTTCATTTATTACATTATGAGCATCCAAAAGGAAAGTAATATTACTTTTTAAAATGACATTTAATGTATTATATATCATTTGTATTGTATAATTGTAAAGAACCTGTAAAAAGTATTGTACTTCACCGTCTGGGTCAATGACCCCCATCTCGATCAGGTTTTCGTCCAGTTTCCCTGATCCTCGAGCAAATGCTGAGATGGCCCCTTGTTTTGCTTCTAGACATAAATGTAACTTCAAATTAACTTAGCATATCATACCCATAGCACGTCATACGCAGTTTTTAACTGTTTTTGACGTAAATAAATAAAAATAAATAAATAAATAAATTCGTCATGTGTATCTACGAAGAAGTATATTCTTTCTTCGGGATTACTTTCAACTCTTCTTAGAACTGCAACTATAAGGCAACCCCTTGAACGATTTAGAAGAAAAATACTTTAGAAACTGCTGTACAGAAACGAAGCGTTTCTCAGAAAACGACCTACGTCGCATCCCTTCATCTAATTGATTCGAAGTTGGTAGTGATTTCTTTCCATCTAATATGACTCCTGTACTCGTATTCAATACATGGTTGATTTAAACGGATGGTCCGAACAGTATTACGAATTTAAATTTCACATCACTGATTCCTATCTTTACACAACCCATACTTCGTATCCCACATATTCCGTTCGTTTTATGTTCGTGGACATACATGATACCTCCAATAATACATCTACTTTACAAATCTACAATTCCGGTGTTCACAGAACAATTTCCAATGAGTTCTCAGTTTTGTGACAAAATTGCATGAAATGATTGGGAATGTTTGAGAAGCGCTAAACTATGAAATATTTAAACAAACGCCGTTTATGTCATCTATCGTGAAATGTGTTTCATGTAAATATGAAGGGTTTGTTACAAGAACCAAACTAGTCAAAATTAGAGATGTGTCGGGTAGCACTAAAAAGAAAGGAGACGCGCATAGTAATGAATTTATGATTTTTTCTCGCCTTATATGCGCCTTGCCCAATTTGTTAGGCACTTGCCGAAAGGGAAGGTCCCAGCAGATAGCGCCAGTTGTAGGGGATAATGTGGTGAAATATCTCACAATATGGAACTTTGGTCTTGTTTGGTTCTTGTAAGAAACCCCTTATATGTTTCGTGGAAAGAATAGCCGATTTTCAGTGGAACAAAACAAAATCCTTTTACCGAAAAACGCGCTGTTGAGTGATTGTTTCACAAACGACGTAGTATTTGCTCACTGATTTTGAATTATATTGTGAAACTTGTTGTACTGTAAATTCTGCTAGTCTCAATTAGCTCCCACAGAGAGTGTTTTCAATACTTTCGCTCGCCGTTATTAGGTTTTTAATATGTCAGCTTTATTACAAGCTCAGAAGCAAACTTTTCCGTTTGTCGTTCCAATGGCTATAGAGGTGTTTGCTATCAAAATCATCTCTTGCAATGAATTAACAAAAAACATATTTTAGAATATTTGCAGGATTTGTGGGATTCTTGACAACCTCACGAAGAGATATATTTTAAATCCAGCTTATTTCCTAATCTTAAAATGCGGCGAAAACATATTCCGTTTGTTTACAACCACGTGTGAATGAAAAAGGATTTTTATCTCTTGAAAAATCGCTACAAAAGTAATGAGATGGTTTTGAAAGCAGACACTCCATGATCCATATTTAGTAAACATTAAATGTCGCTCTGATTCAGTAGTTGTTAGAGACGTATTTAGTAAGAAAAAGAAAGAAATGTCTCTCTTTTGTTGAAAATAATCTTTTGTTTACTACTTAATTTTTTTCTCCAGTCTTTCTTTGTGTATCCTTTAAAAAATGTTCTCCCTGAAAAATTTTACTTTTTTATCTCATAGTGACAAGTAATAAATATTATATCAACTGATTATAATTTTGATAAATATACGGACACAATTCTAGGAATAGAAAAGTACAGTAATTATTTCATTTATTACGATGCGAATGTCAAAGAATTCAGAGAATGTGGACTAACTGAAACGTGCGTCTCTTTCAGCAACTAGTTAATTGTACGAAAATATCTCCGGGCTTGGACTAGTTACGTTCATAATGAAACCTATAGTTTTCTCTAAAAAGTTAATGAAATTCTCATATTATTCTTATCAAAAGATTAACGAGGTCATTTCAGAAATTTGCGTATTGAAAATAAGTGATTTTGGGTATAAAAACATGCAGCAGTGTCCTCATGACATGAATAAATAAATTAATTTACTGGGAAGCAATTCTTTACCCCATTATAATTTGTAGAATTCTGTCACACTGCGCGCGTGATAACTCGAATTAGTAAACAGATGTATGCTTTGGGGTTCTAAGTTCACGAACTGCAGAACGTCTTGCTAGAAACATATAAAACGTCTTTCCAGGTACAGATGGCATTGCCAGATATATATTGTACATATGGTCAGCACACACTGGACATTGACTCACTTTCGGGTTCCTTTGATCTGGGATCAGCAGGACACGAGCCCCTCCGCAACAACACATACGAATACATGAAAGACAAGAAAAAACAACCATGCCCAAGGCACGACTCGAACCTTCGCCTCTACTGATCGAAAGCGCAGTCTCTTCAGCCTCTTCGGCCATCCAGATCGATTTTCCATCATATTGTGAGTTTAATTAAAAATCACATGCCACAGAGTATAAATTTGTACACAAAATTCTATCAAAACATTAACAGAAGATACGTCATAGTATTCGTCTTTTATGATCTACTCATTACTAGTGAGACAAATGTATGGTTCTTTTAAAAAAAATTGAAAATGAATACATTTATCGAAAACTAAAACTATTACAAGAAATATCGCTACAGATCATATTATTTGCCCAGTGGTGTGACATTGAGGATCAAAAATTGCATTTCCATATCGTGACTCGTTTACCCGTTTTGGGGGTTCCCAATAGCTGACGTACGTGCCCTAAATATACAAGCATATACTCACATATAGATTCACATAATACACACACACATAGTTACGCAATCGTACAAGTTTTTGTATCATAATATGAGTTTTAAGTCAGCTCTTTATACATCCGAATTTGTTACTCTGTCATTTTATTTCACCACTATATACATTCTCTCCTTAGTTTGTTCAATTATACAATACAGCTATGAGTATAGCTTTTCAATGCACTGCTTTACACTATCTACACTAAACTACACTTCACTTTACTCGAATTTTTATAATAGTATAATACATCGACTGTCTTAAAAACAAACAAACAAGAGAGCCAGATTTGACAAACAAACGAACAAGAGATAAAAAATTTGAACGATTTAAATCTGCCGTAGTTCCTTAATTTATGAGTTTGATCTCCGCTTTTTGAAAACTTTTTCACAAGTATACACTAAAACAATCGTTTATGGCCAGAATATATAAAATATTCGCTCCCGTGTATTAAAACTATATACAAAAGCAAATAGTTTGCAGATGTTGGCTAATATTCCCCATCGAGCCCTTCTTGAAGGTAAAAACTTTCGCACCTGCCCCCTTTTTTTATAAATATTGTTATTTAAGGTCCGACAACGTGTAGGTCATTAGCAACTACTATTGCAATAAATTGTAAGGTAACTGTGAAGATGACATTGGTAATGATAGTGGGTGAAAGTCCGAACACAAGTCCCGAGGCGGGACTCAAACTCGCGATCACCTTCCAAGATCGCTACGACACTACTATCTTAACGGTCTCGGAAATCCGGACCGGCGGACCTGCCTGTAAACAGCCTTTAATTTACATTTTTAATGCTGCTTACGCACAAGAATATTTCCAGATATTTTCAAAACAGTAAAAATTAAACTATTTTTTAACGAAAGCAACACATGTTAAGTTTAATATCTTTCTAAAGATTTGACGCCATTGACAATAATATTTTGCTTTCAGAATTACCTTCTTATATAATTTGTTGTATTGCCTAGATTGGATAACCTCGTACATTAAACATCGATCTCAAAATGTAGAAATACGATGTTCACTCATCTTCGCCGTTCTTTGCCAATTGAGCATGGGATCCTGCAGAAGTTGATCTCAGGTCATATCATTTTTCTTTTATAGTACATAAAGTATATACCCTTGTCCATTGAAAATAGAAGAAAAATCTGTTTGTTGATAACACAACTGTTCTTCGCAAAAAAATCAATAATAAACAGTACGATTTCAGACTTTCAAGTTGGTTTCGTAATAACAAATCAGTAGTTAAAATGAAAAACGATTTCAATGCATTTTTGCATTTCCAACCGGCGACCGCATTATCCATTGAAAACGAACAATATGCAATTAGCTGATGTTAAGGTAACAAAATTTCTGGGTCTCTCAATTCAGTCAAACCTCAAATGGAATATGCATATAACTGAATTAAGTTCATTATGCTACGCATTCAGAGTTCTTTTAAATTTTGACAGCCTTCATGCAACTCATTTTGTGTATTTTGCAAATGTACTACATTCCCGCCTGAGATACGGCATAATTCTATAGCTCATTCTATAGTACCTAGACATTTAGATTGGAGAAAAAATCGAATAATAAAAAATACCATCCACGAGATTCCTGCAAGCCTCTTTTTATTGAGTTTATAATCTTACCTTGCCTATGTATGTATTAATCAATATTTTTTTTAATTGACTTATTTAACGGCAGTTAATACCGATATTTTTAATTACAACATGTAGTAGATATCGCATTCATCAGGTGTCATTATGAACAGTTCACTACAAGAAATCTACATAAAATACCCATTGTACGTTACTTTGCATCACTTGCTAGAAGACATTAAAATCCATATACAAATTTCAGTTGAATGTAAAATTTTTCTTAGTACAGAACAGTTTCTGTATAATTATATAATTATCTGACCATTAAAAAATTATTATTTTAATAATGATTTATGGTACCTTAATTTACATTTGTATAATATAATTTTAAAGAAATACTTAATATAACTGTTTATTTTATTTTAATTTTAGTGAACAATACACAGAGACCTGCATTATTTATTGCGTCAGTGTTTACATCTCTTGTAATAATGAGAATTTGTGAATTGTGGTCACTGTATTCTTTGTCTTAATATATATGAGTGTTTTGGTTAATTATTATTTGTTCGATAATTTTCCTTGAATTAAGTGTGGTTCGTGTATGTTTATTTATAGTAATATCTACACTTCAGAAATTAATCAAATTTAGAAACTGCTCTCTATCTCTCGCAATATTAGACCAAAAAAACAATGTTAAAATGACTGTATACAACAATGGATTCAAAAGAGATTGTTGACCTTATCTAGTGTTATCTCTGTTTATTCTAAGAACATGGTAAAATCTATAGCTCGTTTTGTTAAGGCCCTGTAGATGCAAAGCAAGATAACTGGAATAACCACCCTCCGTATAACGACCTTGATTCGTCCCTATCCCGTCGCAAGAACTCAGCTATCAGATGCTCCATTTGTTTGCAAATCACAGAACTTACCAGACTATAATTAGAAATGCAAAAGTGAATTCCGGTTATAAATGTCGAATCACAATGGCCCTTTTCCAATCGTTAGGCACGCAACAATTATTTACGCCTATTTCAAATAATCGGGACAAGTATGTAATCATCGTTTGCCCTTCAATTTAAATAGCTCTCCGGCGCGGCCCATACTATCAAACCCAACGGGCATATCTACACCTATTTTACGAATTCTTTATCTAATTATTCATTATAGTACTTGAATTATTCTCCTTCGATTTTTACGAAATTACTGGAAATACAAGATCCTAACCCGTGTATGGATTTGAAATCTTATATATAAAAGACAATGTTTGTTGGTTGGTTCGTATTTGATGAGCTGCCGCACCGTTCTTCCGCATGCAATAAAACATTGCGAACTTATTGGTTGCACTTGTGGTAAGAATATAGGCACAGTACGATGGGAATGTACGAATGCTTGCGCACGTAGACGCGATTTGATTATGATTTTAAGCTGACCCAAGCGCCCCTGCTTAGTCTCTACGCAACGGCGCACTACGCAACCCGCAGCACCCTGAAGTATTAAGATTGTCTACCCAGCGATTGTGAAATATCACCCGGGACAGACAGGTACAGAGAGACAGAGGGAGATAGAGGCAGAAATAGACGTAGAGAGAAACAAAGAGAAATAGTCTTGGGTGCGTCGCGCAATTTGTGTGGTCAGCCGGAAGAGCGAGCCTGATGTACCGAGTCTCGCCACGTAAAATAAGGCATAAATTCAGTTCAATCAATAATACATCTAACCCCGCACTAGCCTTTTTAGAAACATCCACTAACTCAGTTAATCCGTAGTTCCAAACAAATTGGTTAACGAGTGATTGTTCATAGCTTCCTGCATCTACGACCCCATGCCAAGATACACAGGGCAAATTTAGACCTGCATCAATTATATTTCTTGAAAGTAGCCTGGCAGTTCTAGATATTTCTATTAATCTGAGTTAAACTGGAAAGTCCTCTTTATAAGAACGCGATATACCGAAGCAATATTTACAATCGTATTGTTTCCCATTCCGCGTAACTAAACACAAAAAATCTCATGTACATCATCAGTAAATATTTCAAAACTATAATGCTTTTTCATACACAAATAAAAATGCTCCCTCCTACTTTATCTTTATGGTCCCTTCTGTATGTAATGAAACAGACTAAATACTTATGCGTTATTTATTTCCTCCGTAAGATAGACACTGTAATTATTATTACATATGTAAGTTAATTAACGTTTTGAACCCAATTGTTTTCCAGAGGATATTCGTACATTTTACTCACAGACTAACTTCACCAGATCCGTCGACACTGAACAATGGCGCTGAACCGTCCCCGGCTTCCAGCTGCCGTGTTCTCATAGCGCCTCGCCACGTCTTGTAGCTTAGCATTTGTTTCATCGTCTCCACCTCGCGCCGCCATATCGCCCCACGGCGCCGCCTCTTACCGTCTTCCCCGTCCCACGCTGTCGTCTCGCTCTGGGACCATGTCATTCTCGAACCGCCGTCGTGTCGTCTCACGCCTTCTTTTCACCCCGGGCCGCCGCAACTTCCGGCGCCGCCTTCACGTCCCGCGCCTTCGTCACTTCCCCCGCCTCCTTTTCGCCCCGCGCCGCGCAACTTTCCGCGCCGCTGTCATGTCCTGCGCCACCGTCTCGTCCCGCGCCTTCGTCACTTCACCCGCCTACCTTTCGTCCCGCGCCGTCGCCACTTTCCACACGCTATCACGTCCTGCGCCACCGTCTCGTCCCACGCCTTCGTCACTTCACCCGCCTCCTTTTCGTCTCGCGTTATCGCCACTTTCCGCACGTCCTGCGACATCATCTCGTCCCGCGTCTTCGTCACGACACCCGCCTCCTTCTCGTTTTTCGCCGCCGTCTCGTTCCGCACGTCTTTTTCGTCCCACGTCGTGTCGACCACCTCTTTCCATTGTCAGTGTTCAGCATGAAGTTGCAGACATAAGATATAGCCGCTATGTAAATTGTGGACCAGAAGGAAAATGAGAGTTTAACCCATATGTAAATTGCGGACCAACTCAAAGGAGGACATTTGTAAATTGCAGACCGACTACCTCATCCCCTTCCAGGTAAAAGTGGAGGGTGACACTATTTTCGAAGAACATTTTCATAGCCTTTAGTTTTAAAATACAACTCCCTCCCCAATTTTCCATACTTAAAACCGAAATATTTCTTTCGAAATATGGTTTGGTTAAAGTTGGTTTTCATTCAATTAAATCATTCGTTGATTGAATGGATTATGCTTTTCTTTCCTTTTTATATTCTCCCATTTTATATTCTCCCATTTTCTCAGCTAATATTGTATAACGCTTATTTGATATTTGGAACCCTCGTAGTGATTTATTTGCATTTAAGTTTTATATTAGAGCGAGTCTGGAATATTTTAAATAGCCACAAGGAAAGGCTGGACAACAGCGCAGCGGCGGTGATGGCAGCGGTGGCGGCGGTGCCCCCCTCCCCAATTTTGTTTACCTGCACAATTAGTACTTTTCCGTACTCGGGTTGGTTTGGTCCGCAATTTACATGACTATTTAAAAAGTAAGAAAAGGTCAACGGATATTTGGTCCGCAATTTACATACGACCGCCGATTCTTGCCCTGTACTCTTGCAGGTACAAATCCACCATAATCCGCAGGAGTTATCGCAAGGAACGTCTGCACTCCACGACCGCCACAACAAGAATTCCCCTCTCTTTTATACACAAGCAAACACATATTGCCTTCTGACAATCCCATTTTGCAAATTCAAATATTACCCACGGTGTTTACTCATACTGAATATTTTGACGAAATAAAATAAATCCTCTTGCAGTATTTTCCACAAAGTTATCTTCATTTTGGATTTATATTTCGCAATATTACAGGTGATGTAGTTAGTTACTTTTTCAGTTATTACACTTTATATGTTTTCACCCAACATTATTCAAAATTACACGGTCAAAAAATCACCGAGTATACTAGATATGTGATGTTTAACTTTGCTATCACATCCAACTACTCAGCAGGGATTCAGATGGATTACAAACTTCCTCGTAGGTTGGCTTTCAAGACGTAGAATTAAATTGAGAATGACAATTAAACAATTCCATGTTCTCTCGTGATGTTTTCTCTTAGTCAAAACGTACTGGTGGTATTCTCTATGGCTATAACACTATATCCCTTCTGGGCTGCTCAGGGTCCACAGGAAACTACACCGAGTTCGCGACGCCCTTCCCCGCGGAGGCCAGGGCAAGGATTAAGGCAGTCCCCAAAGCGAAACATCCTCAACTGAGAGAAATGCTAGCGATTTAAATCAAAATAGGCAGCCCACTGGACAGTCTGTGACAAGCGCGTAGAGCTTAACGAGTTGAATCAACTTCTGTGGGTTGAAGCCCCCCCTTTTCTGTGACTGGGCGTGGGGCCTGCGGCGGAGAAACCTATACTTTAACACAGCGTCACTGCAAGGTCACGGGGTGAACGGAGTGGGGAGACCCTCATCCAAACGGAAGCTTCGTTATGACTTGCATTTTTGGTATTGGAGCTCAAGGTTGGATGACAGCGTCCCCCTCTCCGTTCAGCTCGTGACCTTGCAGTGACGCTGTGTTAAAGTATAGGTTAAAGGCTGTGTTTTAATCGGAGTATAGTGCGGCGCACAATAGGGAGACCTACGGTGTTCTCAAGGCCGTCGTACGGTTGGTCCTTCCATCTGCCTCGTTGCAGGCAGATCTCTCTTTACTATGTTACTGAATAAAAAAAAAAGAATGCATCCGGCCGACCGAGCTGCCGCTCTTTTCCGCTGTTCGTCATAGAGGTTTGTTTATCGGGATGAATAATTTGATGTAGTCCGCTCCATTTGCGGAGTTTACATGCGTCCGACGGAGTTCCGCAGACGCGCTCCGTAAGAGCGGCAAACAAGTGTTGAGCGGATGTGCGTGAGGGGCGAGGAGCGGAGCGGCGTGGCGTGAGAGCTTCCTCGCGCCTGGGCTTTCAGGCGGGACGGGGCAGGG
>BOPP01000055.1:6214907-6232763 GCA_017312745.1 Gryllus bimaculatus
GCGAGTGCAGAATGGGCTGTAAACGACAGCCACGTGGGCATTAAGCCGTTTGCTGTGAGACATAAATCTTAATTTCCCCGCGCGAAGACCGATAAATACGGCGCGGAAGAAGCAACATATTAATTAGTTTGGGTTACATGGCGAATCTTCTTTTAATTAGGGAAGTAATAGTTTGCTTTCCTTTCGTAAATGCATTTTGTAGGGGGAGCGTTGCAGTCGGAGTGAGCGGGCAGCGTGCCATGACCTAAGTCGCCGATTGCCTTCTGTGGGGTTGTGACCCCCTTATTTCCCTCGACCTCCTCCCTTTCAATTTGCTCTTAATCTTGTTCAATGTCTTTGACTATTCATTAAACAATTTCATTCAATTTGTTACCTCCTTTTCCCCATTACGCATATTTCACAATTGAATCAGACTCTCCACATACTAAATGCATAAATTCGAAAAACAACAACAAAAGAACTCTACTAATAACCTTATGCTTAACTTAGAAGATCAGTCAAATTGTGCATCGTTTCAAAATTTTTAAATTTGGGTACAAATTAATTCTTAATTAGAATAAAATTATGGTGTATTAAGTTTTTTGTTTCATACCTTTTTTGTGTGGGTATGCTATCATAATGTTAAGTCAGCGTACCCACTCTTTAGCGTTGTTTATTTTGATGTTCGTCATCAGTAGAAAATTTGTTCATTTGGGTTTAAATTTGTTCTTAATTAGAACAAAATTCTGGGATCCTCTTTTTCAATTTTGTGATAAGTGGGTATGTTATCTTTGCGAACACAGAAAATATTGTAATCGTGCGTCTGAAAACTCTGGATTTCCAACAGACAAACGCTAATTGCCAAGCCGAGGTAATGACAATGTACATAAATCTTGTTTCTGTATTCCTTTCTTTTTTAAATTTCTTACATCATCTTAAACGCAACGCGTCTCCAAGACCCTTGAGGGGCGTTTAGCGCTTCGTACTTTTGGCAAAATTCTCTATTAATTAATATAGTCTGTCACGGCTTGTCTCATAGTTGTTAAGAGGACCGCCAGATAGCATCTCCGCGTACGCGCCTCTCTCTTACATGCCCCTGCGTCACAACCCATCGGCCAGAATTGGGAAGGAATAAGGATAGGGGTAGGGTTTAGGACGCTCCACAGGGGTTGGGCTAGCCCCTGTGAAGCATGAAAACTAGTTTTGTGGTAACAAATTTAACATGAGGTCCCACGGGGATTCTACGGGAATATGAACCCGGAATCTCAGTGGTGAATGGCAAGCGACTTCGCCACGAGAGCATCTTTCTTTCTCTAGCACGTTGGCCAATAAGAATCAATGTTTTCTGTGACCTAGATACCGAAATATTGATTGACGGTAAAACATCTGCCTGTCTGTCTACCTGCCGGTTTGTCTAGCCATCTGAGCGTCCGCCTGTCCTTCGATTTGTTCATAGATCTGTGGTCCAAAAGAGTGCCTAAACGTAACAATGTTCTTCAAAATTGAATCCCCGAACGCACTTAAAGCCCTGCAAATTCGAAACCGATATTTTGATTTTGGGAAGTATGGATTAATCAAAGAATTGTGAAGCTCTCATTTTCGTTGATATCTCTATTTTTTCTAAAAAGAAAAGTTCATTTTTTGCGTATTCCACCAACTAGACTAAAAAAGGCAGATTTTTACTTTCTGGCCGTTACTCCGTCAGAGGAAAGAGAATTTTAACCATGCGGTGGAAAACGAGAAATTTTCACCAGAAACTCTATTATTGCGGGCCCTGGTATCAAAACAAGTGTGTGATACATCTTCTTCCTGCATATAGAAAATTATATCCTCTGCCTCATGGTATAGTCATAAATTATGCTCTGTGTGCCCTTGATACTGAAATATTAATTGATGGCATAACGTTTGTCTGTCTGTGCATCTATCCGTCCGTCCACTTGTCCGTTCGTCTGTCTGTGGTCAACGCTAGCGCCAAAACCGTTCAGCTGATTTTCTTGAAATGTAATATTCCTCGATATATTTAAAGTAACTTCGAACCCTCTGAGATTGAAATGGATAATTTGATTTTGGGGGTTCTTTAAATGAAGTCTCCACAACATTTTCATACTTTTCTGAACAATGGCTCAAAATTTATTTATTAAACTTTGTTCTTTGGTAATGTAGAGAATTGTCACATTTTTTTAAAAATCCCTGATTTTTCAAAAATTGAAAAGTATAGATCTTTTGTCCTACAACTACAATATTGAAGATTCTTTAAAGAAAGATCATAAAATAAGGTCTTGAACAGTCTTTCGAAAAATTTTAGTGAGTCGTTTTCGTGTAATTTTGCGTGAAATATAGGCAATTTCTAACTTTTAAAATAATTTTTATCTAAAAAACACCTCCAAGCTTGTTCATTAAATTTTTCCCCCGTATGTTTCAAAGGACGGTATCAAAAAATTGTGATAGTCCCATTTTCTGTAAACTATCAGTTTTTTCAGAAATGGCAAAAAGTTAGCATTGCATAAATAGAATCTTAAAAATAAAGGTCGTTGTCTTCAATAAAATATTTAAAATTCGAATTTAAAAAAAGATCATGTACAATTTTTGAAAACCAGTACTTTTTACTTACTTTGTGCTGGACGTTAACCCAAATCACAAAAAACACAAGTTCTCAAAAATTTCTTAAAATTGTTCTTCAGTTTTTCCTAAGGATAGAACAAGGAACGCATAAAATAAGGGCACAGATCTCATTTTTCATGAACTCTGTATTTTCGAAAATTGCAAATTTAGAAATAATGGAGAAAGTGTTGGCTATTTTAGTACCATTATTTAATCTTTTTTTCACGAGATGTGTTAATACCTTCTAGTTACGCTTTTCGCTTTTCTATGTACGTGCCACATTCCTCCTTCCCGTTCCTTTGCGCCCGCAGACGGGTATACTCCTACAGATCGACGGGAGTAGGAAATTTCCCAGCATCGATTGCCGTCACCATGGCAACGTATGATATAGCTTGCGGAGGAAACCACATCCAGCGAACTTGTTCTCAGGGAAGCATAAATAAGGTTTCGGTTTGAAAACGTTGATCTTCTCTCACAGAAATAATATACCACAAGATATTTTTATGAGACATGAATTATAAGAAATATTTTTGCGAGGAAAAAATGTATTTTTTTATGTTCAAAACGGCAAATGGAGTTTAATGTATAATTTCATAGAAGTAAACATTCATATGTAAACATTCAATATGCTTTGGGGAATTTTTGAAACTTCCGCCTGCCAATTTCAAATGTTTGTATGTATTGCCATTTAAATCACAAGAGCGACCACGCAGCTGGAAATACTTATTTAGTTGGAATCGATGACTGCGCATATCAATGTTGATCCAGAAATAATGGAGACTGAGATGAAAGCACAAGGAAATTTTATGAGATAATAGTGAAGATTATTTAATCCTTTTTTTTATATTTCTATTTAATGCTATTTTTTATTGGAGGACTTTTTCCACTTCACCTGTACTTGAGTATAATATTAAATACGTGAAACAAAATGTATTTTGCAAGTATATATTTGTAAACAAGATTCATATTAATTTCAATTTTGAATAATTTTGCTTGAATTTAACAATTGGGGAATACAAATTATTATAGTGTAATTTAATAATAATGAATAAAATGACTTATTTTTTTAAACATTCATGAAATTATCAAAACACAATTCGTAAATCTGCTTACGCGAAGGTTATGGACGAACTCTACCCATTACATTTTGAATATCTAATAAAACGTAACGGAATTACAAACAATGTAATTTCAGGAAATTTCATAATAATTATGTAAATTTTCACATTTTAAATTTCGAAATGTGCTCTTTTGTATCAAAGTAGTAATTTTATGAATCGTGTTAATTGAGAATTATTCGACCGAAACATGCTCCTGTACAATTCTGTATTAGGACATACATATATAAAACATTAAATACATTGACAATAATTTTATTTTGATAATACACATATGATGTTCCTTGTGATTAAATGCTTAAGTGAATTTAATTCTTGAATATGTAATGCTCAGCTACAGATGCCCATTGCACAACATATATAAATTAAAATTCATCCATTTCTTTAAATTTCTCGATTCCATTGCAGTTCTTATTAAAATTATGTTGACAAACATTTATTATTCCACCAAACCACTTACACGACCTTGTCGTCATGTTTGACTTGATAGGCAGGCACCATAATGTCCCATTACTACAACGTGTCGGATATATTTCGGAGACAAAGGAATAGACCAATGGATTGCTATGCGTAGTTTTTCCTGTCGTTGCTAAGCGTTGCAGAATCCGTGAGTCATCCATTAGCAGTGCGCACTGACAGTACAATTGAAATTGTAAAAATGTGACATTATGATACAAGAAGAAAATTTTTAATCTTGTTTTGAATGAAATATACTTTTTCGCCTTACTTCGAAGAGAACATATTGGAACCGTGCGCCAAAAATCCGCAATTATCGACAGAAAAACCCTTATTGCAGGACCATGTAGTGCGTCCAAGCATTTGATTGCAGAACAGCGCTTATGGAGAACAGCGTTGCCACTTCTGAGCCACCGCTTACACGCAACACTGGCCGTGCTGGATTCTCGGATTGATATGAAATTCTACCAGCTTGTTCAGCACCTTTCAAAATCCATAAGTATACATTTTAATGTGCTACGAAGCATTGCAAGTTGTAGTGTTGCGAAAATTCATGATCGACTGCCAATCGATGTGCGGAAATAGCCCTGCGCCGCAGCTATCTGCCTATCTGTCGTCAGAGTGTCAGTTGTCTCGGAGGGCATCAAGCAGGGACGGATGTTTACTCTCACAACATGAAGAACTGGTTATTGCCCTGGAAAACCTACAAAATGATTTAAATACCTTAATTAAATGCACTGATAAATGGAAAATCCAGGAAAACCCAAACAAATCACAAGCTAAAATTTTCTCGCTTAAAATATTCATAACCCCTCCAATGTCAGTAACAATCCTGTTCTCTGGCTAAAAAAATAACCAACCCGTGAAATACCTAGACGTTAAATTAGATAGGAGATTAACATGAAAGAACCACATATTTGATTTTGCAAACAAAACCTATGCCAAAATGGTCAAACTTTACCCATTAATGAATAAAAACTCTGCATTAAGAATAGGTAACGGAGTAAAAATTTTTAAATCTATAATTCGTCCGTCTCTCACCTATGCGTTCTTAGTGTGAGGAGGCGCTGAAAACATGCATATTAACCAATTGGAAGTCACCCAAACTAAATTTTTTAAGATTGGTCACCAAAGCTCCCTGGTTTATTCCTAATGCACAAATCCAAAGAAAATTGGCTGCATTTAAGTGTACATAAATAAACCATCGAAATTTTTTTATTAATGCTTGAAGCTTGTCCTAGCAAAAGAACTTTCAACCTTGACCGTACAGCTTATGCACCATCCAGGATATTGCTACGATTTCCAAAAGATCACTTAAAGCAGCCATGAATTACTGGTGTTAAGGTTTTAAACAATATATGGGATTGTAATATATATATATATATATATATATATATATATATATATATATATATATATATTCAATCAATGCATATTTTTCCACACTTTTGTATAGTTGTTTATATATTTGTATATTTTCATGTATTTTTGTTTCAAAGGTTAACAGAAACTGTACAGATTGAAAAATAAGCTCAAGTAAGTATAGTTGTGCCCTAATGTAACTGAAAGAGGCTGTTATGTTCCTAATGTAAAGTAAATATTGTACATAAGAACTCCCTAAAGGCCAAAGGGTAAGATATTTTTTTAAATTAAAAAGACACATTTCGATGACAATCATTAAGGTCGGCAAAGCAATTCATGACAACTTATAATAGTTAACATCACGGGTAAAAAACGCAAAAGAAAGAGAGGAACAACACAGAATGATCTAAGATGGAAATGTTCTTTGAGATTTTCACTATGCACTTATTCAAAAAGGACCAGTTGGTAAAGGAATAGCCAGATATATACCAACTGGCAAAATTGCAGAACCGCTTTTACTGTGAATTGAAAAGGCAGTTCTTGCAACAACCAAAGGCATACTTTCGTACGATGAGTTTAAAAATTAATGTTGCTAACAATTTTCTCACTTGAGAATTACAATTATTTCGAAATTATTTTCAAATTTTAGATGTTTCGATTGCTCAACAATATATTTGCTGCTACTTAAAAGTATATCACGTGCTTTTCCAGTTACCTTAAGACGAAACTGGAAGTATGTATATAGTATATTGGGCCAAGAAGGAAAACACCGTATAAAAATCGCAAACATTATGAAACTATAAATCGTCTAGTTCTTCCAGTTGGGCTTTATTTATTCATACAGCAAATAGACGAGAAACATCGCAATGGCGAACGTGTAAAGATGTAAGCATTTAACCTGCGAATAAAGCCCTCCAATGTTAGTCAAATATTAGGCGTTTGCGTCAAGATCAAATACGGCTGTGGCGGATCGCCTCCAGAACAATGCAGAGCAGGCTTCTGGGTTTGCGTGTTGTAACTGCTCTTTAACAGTTTCAATAGAGAATAATCAGATCTTGGCCATAAAGTTGATCGTTTGCTTTGCTAATTAACTTGCCATTGTCGGAGGTAGACCGCTGTGCATTCAGTTTCATACAAATTAGGCGAGGCTGGAATTTGAGCTCCGCAGTAGCAGCGTGACCTCGAGGAAACGGCTCGGCCGGCGGCTACCTCTTCCCCCTCCTGTCTCCCCTTCCACACCCCGACCTCCCCTCCGCGACCGGGTCCCAGAGCTCGTCGATCGCGCGCGTTGTGTTGAAACCATGAAACTAGAAATGGCGGTGAACACGTAATGTTTTGGGGGTTTGTGTGAGTATGCAGCGTGCGATAGTAGTCAACTTTTACGTGTAATTGTGGCGTTTTATTCAATGCTGGATTTGTATTTTGCGTTCAGCACTTGAGATGTACAATGTAGCAGAACAAATCGTCGTATATTCCGCGTTTATTAAAGTAAGCATAAAAAGAACCGAATCAGAGTAATCTTCCCCTTCCCCAAAAGTTTCCCCTCCCCCCAGACAACGAAATTTTACAAAAGACAGCAAAACATATTATCGCTCTCAATGATCACAGATATTAGCCGAAAACATAGAGACTTATAATCCCTATTCCTTAAATAATTGACAATTTAAATATTTTTCTGCAGTAGTGGTTAAAAATTGGGTACAGCACCGAAAAAAATATAGCGTATTTTTTATTTTTTGGAGCCCAGCAAGAAGGAAAGTAATATTTGGAAGATATAGCCAGTATGAAGTACAATACAATATTCCTTTTATTATAACACTTTAACAAAACCAAAACATTTTAAAAAGGCAACAAAAATGTTTTTAATATTGCAACTACCAACGATTTAGCATAAAAGACCATGAACAGTTTCTTAAAGTACGCCTATTGAAATTCTACTGATTTGGGGCAGTAACGATAATACACACAACTAAACAAAACGAAAGTTTTACTTTGGTATACTGATATTACAGATATTCTTTTTCACTTAAAGTGAATCACTTTCAGTAGCTGTATCTGGTTTTTCTGCATCGGTTCCAGTGTTCGCAGATAACTGTTCAAATTATATTTTACTTTCTTTAGAATTGAATTGCATTGTCATGTGCAAGATCTTTTGCTTTTCTTGTTTTACAAAGGTGAACTAAACTTCAGATAGTCAAGCAGACACAATAGTATTCGTATTTTTTATAAGAAATCTTCACTCTATTGTTTCTTTCATAGTCGTAAAACACATATTTCATTTTGTAAGAAGTAGGGTGATGCAATATCTTACTTGCTAACGGAATTTCTCTGTTTGATTACGTTTTGTTTCTTTTGAAGTTATGTTTTTCTTAAAAAGTATAGGAGAAATATTATGCATAGTCAAATATCATAGATTAAGTGACGTCCACAAATTCTTACCCAACTGAAATTCGATGTGAAACCACTGACTTCTTTAATTCATAATTTGAGCAAAGCCCTATCCTTTAGTAAGTAACAGGCTAAAGTTGTTTCATATATTCAAAGCGACCCAATTGAACAACAGTGTGTAAGAATTAAAGAACAATATTTGTTTCTATTCTGATTTATACATCAGTCGCGAAACACAAATCCTTACAGTAAGTAGAATATTATAATCCGTGGTATGTTTAATACAACTCATTACTTCTGAATACATGTATATCACTTGCATGAGGCATTCTATTTTCTCGAAAATTATAAACCCACAACTGTCTGAGGTGAAATTTGTAAGCAACATGTGTAACAGGTAGAGGTATAGTCCACTGAAAGTCAAATGTAATCATTTCTATATCTTCGCACTGTTCAGATAGGTCTGTGTATTTTTCTTCTCATCATAAAACTATCTTTTGTGTATCTAAAGCATTTTGTGGTGCTTCAGAACTCTCACAAAGTTTTCATGAACAGCTGCATTCTTCTCACCTTATTTTGAATTTTAGTTCTTCGCATTTTCAACATTTTTCTTCTTGACGTCTCCCAAATCCACAATTAAAAGTATCTCTAATAGTATGTATGCAACTAGTTTATAATGTGAAGTTTTATTGCATGAGAACACGTTTTGAAAACGAGCTATGTTAGGAGCAAGTTTTCAAATGTATAGGAATGCAATAAAGAAATATTATAAACGAGTTTAATTGGGCTATTTTTGGTATAACAGCATTAAAATAATTTTTTTGGAAACAATTTTTTGACGCCACGTTTATTTGACATCTATGCGAAAAAAGTTGCGATTGGATGAAGGTGTAATGACGCTATTACACTTCGATTTAAACATTCGTGTACCTTCAAGGTAATAAGTTAGAAGAAGAGGGAGCGCTGACATCCAGTTAGAAACTTGGTTACGACTTCAATGTTTGGAATTGAAGCTCTCGATTGGATGACACTGTGATATAAATGTAGTCTCCTCAAGGCCACGAGCTGGAAGGAGAGGGTCCTCTCTTTCCAGCTCGTGACCTTGAGGAGACACTACATTTCTATCAGACTGTACTTTGTACAAAAATTTGGGAATATAAGTCAATAACAGCTTCTTTTGAAGGTTGCACTGCTTTTGGGCGAGTGTTTTCCTCGCTGTTTTGGGGGTGAACATCCATTTGCAGCCAACATTGAATGTGTTTTATTCTATCAGTAGACAAGCCACTTGAAGAAGAAAATAACTTCATGTACAAAATGTGTTCTATTGAACCTAAACAAAAATTTATATTGTAATTTTAATAACTATCATAGCTAGAAACATTGTCTTCATTTAAAGGCATAATTACCAGATTTTTTTTGGTAGACAAGATCTAGATCTTGGTTTACATCAGGAATTTTTTCACCTACCCCTTTGGATCATTCTCGGGGTTATCTTAGACCTTGAGGCACATCTTGAGGCACCTAATTTCCATTCTCTCCAAATCTATTAATCTGTTTAATAATATATTGCGTTCCTTCTTCAGACAACTTGTAAATACATTGCTTTCTGTATCTGAAAAAGTTACATTACATATATAATTCATCTCAATGAATTGATAAGTACGACAAGTTTATACCTACACATAATCCGATCCGATATCTCTAGCTGTTATATTCTTTTCCCTCCAATTTACATATTCGTACCCTTTGCTTTTCCCGTCAGGGTAGCTCATTGGTCAGCGTGTTCACTTTCAAGGACGCGATGACGGGTTCGATTCCCGGTCGGGACGGATTGTGTTTCCTTGCAATGTCTCAGTATCTGTTGCTGCGTGACGATGCGAAATGTCACTTCTCTGAGGTTGAGAAGACCAGAATGCGGTGTAAGGGATGTATAAGTGCCACACGTACCCGAACCCATGTCCGCAATGTCAGGACGGCGTTAATGGGCCCTGGCCCCGTCAGGAGCTGTTGTGCCAGTACAGACAAACATATCCTTTGTTTTTACTCTTAATTTTATTTCTCTTCCATTATCATTCGTCTCTTCACTTTTTGTGTTTATTTCACCCGCACGTGAATCAGAATCCACTCACACTCGCACGGACTCGCAGCTGTTCTCAGCTCACATCTGATAAGAAGATGGCGCTGCCCTCTTTTGGTCAATTTTGGAGTGAAATGCAAAAGCTCTCTAACTTCATGGAATAAATGGTTTAATTGTTCCGTCTAAATGCCAAAAATGTATGAATTTAAGATTCCCATGCCTTTTATGCACGCGCGGGAATCCACAGACCGATCAATAACTCATTTTCACTAAAGAGTGGGGTTAGTGGGTTTTGACCTGCCTGCTTCAATTACTGACTCATGACGTATAATACCTGTTCAACAATTCTCATTCAATCTAGCACATAATATTCTGTGTCTTTGATATCGTAACTGTAATCGTAACATATTCAAATAAGATAGGAACCTTTTTGCATAATATTATAAACGGTTAAAAATATACCGGCAAAAAATATTTTTTTGGTAGAACTTCTCAATAAGCAATAAAAAAATAATATCAGTAGGCGTTATGATGTGCAGGAAGGATCCTTCTGCAGGAAGTCTATGCCTCACGTACATCTGGGCAATTGCTCTCTTCTGAACATGATATGTCCGGAGACAAACGGATTAATTATCCCTGACCTTGACGTGCGGTTAGATTGTAAACGTTAGTGATCAGTAGAAATTCACAGGTGCTGTTTGTGAAGGTCCTATGAGGATCAAATAAATCTATTGCAAACACGAACCTGTTCTTCAATATACAGTGTTGGATGCCGAGAACGCAGTGTTGTTAAACTTGGCTATAAAAATATCAAAAGAACAAAATTGGATTCTGTCTTGGGAAGTGGCTTCAATCCGAAACCGCCCTAACGTTCACCTCCTTCGTTCCAGACGGTGGTCTGTGTCTCTGAAATCGCTTCGTGATTCGCTGGGGGACTGAGGATACCAGTTCGAAAACCTATTACTGATGACAAAGGACATGTTGAATAAGGGAAAAAAATTACATTTAATATAAAATAAATTATATTGTAGTAGTTGACTGTGGAGTCGCCGACGTTCTAAACTGTTTTAAAAGTATTTTCATGTGTTGAAAATTTCTTTCATACTTCATTTCTTTCATGCTTAGCTTTATTCACATGTGTTCATACGGTATCTGGCATTGGATGATTCTTCCCCTGATTTCCTTAATACCTCTACATTGTTCTCCTCTAATTTTTGAAAGGATTAAAACTTTACAAACAGTTCAATTTGTGTTCACTTCTACTTCTGCAAATGCTCTATTAATCGTTTTGTATGCGAATCTATATAAACATTAAAAGGCACCTGATTTGTATGTTTATGTAAATAAGGTGTTGGTTAAGTTGAATAAGAAAACGTTCTGGTTCACATTAAATTGAAAATCGATATTTGCAACCTTAAGGACGTCGACGTTAAGACGAATGTAAGAAAGTTCGTTCGTTCTCTACCATAGTTTTTTTTCTCCACATTCACTTGAAATTCTTTAAACGTAAGTTCCAAGGCAATAATGTTTATATGTTTTTGCAAATTTATTTTAAAAAATACGGTTATGCAGATGAAAATTAAAACGGAATATACCACGCGGTTCAGTTGCTAATTCAATTGTGCACTTAAAGATGGCAACATTACTTTTTCCAATGTCGTGAAAGAAAATTACAACGTATGGAGTGAAAATTACTTTCGAGTGTTGGAGATAAATCAACGCCATCTAGATGGATTTATTTACGCGTTTGTTTAATTACCGGCATACTCACTAAGGCCACAGAGCCAAAATACGTAAATTCACGTTTATTGAAATTTCTTTGAATCTGAGAGCGTAGGCTTCCGCGGCCGGAGTCAGTATTTACTAGGCTGTCCGGGTGACGCAGCGTCCATGGCGAAGGTGCCGACGTTTCGGTCGCCATTCTGCGACCTTCCTCAGGGCGTAATGCGCGGAGATGTGCTGCGCACGAGTTTTCACAAAATCATGGACGCGGCGTCACCCGGACAGCCTAGTAAATTCTTTGAATCTAACGGGCGAATCCGAAAACAAATTAATTCCCACCAGGACTCCCAGATGCGTCGAATGGCACTTTGTCATCAACCGTTGGTGACGGATCCGCAAGGACACACACACACGCACACACACGCACACACACGCACACACGCACACAAGCACACACACTCGAGCATACATTCACACACAAACGCGCACGCACACATGTACACACGAGCAAAAACTCAATGTATTGGGATTTTCTTATAAAGAAATATTAATATGAGAGCTTGATTTCGTCCCGTCATTTTTGACGAATGTCCACAAGTTATTATTATTATTATTATTATTATTATTATTATTATTATTATTATTATACATTGGATCGCATTTGACATTACTTTATAATCAATATGTGATGTGAAAAATACATAATCGTCTTACTCAACTCTATATTATTAATATCGTTACTAAGAGATTTGATAAATAAATCATACAATGCATTGCTATTATTAAGTTTTACGATTTCTAGTTCCTAACAAAATAATTATTTTTTTCCGTCAAAAGAGAAAACACTTTCTTCGAAAAACTTTTAGAACGGCGAAATTCAGTTAGTACATTCAATAACGTCTTTATCACATTCTTTTCTGATCACAATCTTGACACCGTTGCACTAGCAAGTGATTGCTGGTAGTAGTCACACTAACAGCTTTCAGTGGCCTTCACATTGACACGCGCAACCTGAAGCAAGCAATTGCTCCAATCTGTAGTGCCAGCCCTGGCAATTTTATTTTGAAAAGCAGTTCCCGAACCATTCACACTTAAAGGTGCCAACTCGTAACTTGCCCTTCAATCGTGCGCTTTCGTAGAATGTCTGAAAGTCTACGTTGGAGTATTTACAAAGTACATACACTAGTATTTAGAGTTCTTGAGATATTCTTTGCAATAGAGAAACAGTAAATAATACAGTATCAGGCGTTACAAATTGGCACCGCAATAACAATTTACTAGTAAACGATTTAAACTAGTACAAATAAATAAGTAAATAAATAAATATGTGAATAAAACAAATAAACCAATAAATAATCAAACAAATAAAACACGAAGACCTAAATATGTTCGTGAAAGTTACTTGAAATTTATATTTGTTTGACAACAGTCATCTACGTCTTTTTCTGTGAACCACGTGTCATGTTCATAAGCGTGGCATCGTTTCCTAACTTCGTGCTGAAAGCATGAAAACGCGAAAGACACGATTTCATAAAATGTAACGCTTTGCTAGAATCGATATCAACTTCAAACGGTGATTAATATGCACAGCGCGAGTGAAAGTTAGGCAAACGTCGCCAAGGTCTCTGTGTTTGGCGATAAATTACAGGTTTCGAAGTCTCCCTGAGCGCGGCGCGAAAACGGGTGCAAATGACTCGTAAAGGCGCTCCCGCCGGCGTTTACCCAAATCATCGTCGTTTCATAAACTTGAGCGAGGGCGATTCCGTGGGGCCCATGGCCGTCCCCGCCGCCCCGCGCCCCCGACCCGCGGGCGCCGAGCTCTCTTCGGATACTCCGCCCCAATCTGCTTTCCATTCACAACTTTTTTTATGGCCAACTCCCTCTGCAACTTCTTGCATACAAATCCTCTCTCTCCACAGACGCCCCGAGCAGACGAGACGAGTTTTGTTGCGTTGGGTTGTGTTGCGTTGTTTTGTTGCGTTGAGTTTTGTTGCGTTGAGTTTTGTTGCGTTGAGTTTTGTTGCATTGAATGTGTTGCGTTGAGGTTTGTTGCGTTGAGGTTTGTTGCGTTGAGGTTTGTTGCGTTGAGATTTGTTGCGGTGAGATTTGTTGAGTTGAGATTTGTTGCGTTGAGATTTGTTGCGTTGAGTTTTGTTGCGTTGAATGTGTTGCGTTGAATTTGTTGCGTTGAGGTTTGTTGCGTTGAGGTTTGTTTCGTTGAGGTTTTTTGCGTTGAGGTTTGTTGCGTTGAGGTTTGTTGCGTTGAGGTTTGTTGCTTTGAGGTTTGTTGCGTTGAGGTTTGTTGCCTTTAATTTTGTTGCATTGCGTTTTGTTGCGATGCATTTTGTTGCGTGGGGTTTCCTTGCGTTGCCTTGGTTTTGTGGCGTTGGGTTTTGCGGTGTTGAGTTTTGCGGCGTTGGGTTTTGTTGCCTATTTACTTTAACAGTTAAATTTAGTTTATATTTAAGACTTTACTGTTAAATTTAATTGACATTTGCTTAGAGCTATCTCCAGTTTTTCTAAAGTGTTATAATCTACAGCTTACTTTTTAGAGGCCTGTAAGACACTCTTAGCAGAAACAGTGTACAATAGGAATTGCATAAACTTTTTCAACTCAATACACATTTAATTTCCCATTTTTACGTTCGGACATTTTATGTTCGTCATAAAGTTCGATATAAATATACTAAACTCAAACAAGAGCAACAAGTACCTAACTTAATATTTTAAAAGTGTAGAGCTGGTGTTTATTCAAGAAATTAATAATTATGATTCTATTATGATTGTGAAATTGAATTACATAGCTGCGTATAAAATCGAATGAAAGGAGTACTTTGGCAATGCGATAGTGGAGATTACAGATCACTTAAGCTGCAACTATTGAATACAATCAGTAGACTGTACTTCACTGTAAATACACAACATTACACAATATTAACTGAAGTTGTTTTTAAATTATGTAACTGAATACAAAGCATTGTTTCAATGTTTCATCCTTGAAATATTCAAATTAATGGAATTACCACTCTTGACAGAAAATACTAAAGCTTAAAATAAAGTGAGCTGTTGATATTTTTTTCAAATTTAATAATTTGTAATTCCTTAATTTTATTAAAATGTAAGTAAGCTTTTAATATTCGTACTTTGCTTAATTGACTTTTCATAGTAAACTTCGCTCACATTTACTTCCAAAAAAACCGGCAACAAGTAATAACGGCACTTGTAACTTTCTTATTTGCTTAACCAAATGTACTCAAATTGCTATAATAGATGGAAAAATGGAAGGAGCATCAACCATTTAACTAAAGATGACGTTTCGAATACATTCACTGTAAAAAAGAGTATACTTTTTCGACCCCTATGCACTATTCTTGATCGTCCCTTGATCAAGGTTTCTTGACCCTCCAGCTCCCTAATCCTCGCTCAGACCGGCAGGAAATATGAGTTCCAGTCGGAACGTCACTGCTCAGTTTGTGGGGCTGCCTACCTTTTTCCTTTCCAATGTGGACTACCTAATTTTCTGCGTATTTCTACCGAAATGTGCGTACCAGGTCCCTTCTTGTTACTCAGTTATTTCTATACCTATTAATTATTTCTTCAGAATTAAAAAAAAGCGCGTTGTTTATCATTTCTATGTAGCCCTATGTGCGCTTTGACGTTGTGTTTTCTGTCGATAACGTTGGCACGCCCGCCACTCCGCCCACCACTTGATGTGGAGTATCAAGAAATTGAAACCAGCAATTGAACAAGGAGAACAGAACTAAACGTCCAAGTAATATGCAGCTAGTGGGGTGCAAAGTGTTTAGAATCAACATTTGTGTTTCTCCGCGCTGAGACTCGAACTCGGATCCATCAAGTTAACTCGCTTCGCTCGGCCGTATTCACTTTAGCAAACGCTTAAAAATAAATGGTCTCTCCCATTCTTCCACATACGTAAAACCAGGAATAGTCAGGGAAATTTGTTTTAGGAAATCAGCGGCCACCATTCTGAGAGAAGCATTTCTTCCTTGGTTGCCAGTAAACAGCGGAATCCGTTTCGGCGAACTGTGCGTTGCAAGACTAGGCTGCCTTTTCCGAGTAAATATCGAACGTTGCGTTGCAGGATCAAGAAGGAATGCTGGATTTTAATTAAAATAACCTATCAACAATTTTCATTTTGAAATATTTAGTTTCTAAACGAAATATTATGCATGTTTTCATCGCGGGAGGTGGCGATATACTTCCCTCGGTAGCTGGTGAGATTCGGCGCCTTTCTACGTTGGCTTGCAAGGTTTTCCCTCATCAGGAATCTCCCCCAGGGGCCACCACTCCAGCCGGCACTATCCCTAAGTTGCCGACTGGTTTCTCAACAAGTGTGATAGTGTAGTGCATGTGAGTGTGTGTAATATAGGGAGTAAGGGACGAGGAAATAGAAGGAAACATAGCGCGCGGTCCGTGGCTCATTTGGAAGCGAACTACTCCGGTATTCGCCAGGTGATGATCGGAGAAACCACGCAAAGCTACCTATCAGAGCAGTCAGCCGCTAGAATTCTCCTTCAGACAGCGGCTGAATTCACTAGCTGACAAGCTAATGTCAAAAATCTTGCCATCGTCGGGGCTTGAAGCCTAGAGTCTCCCGTTCAGAGATACTGCAGTGCCATCAGCTGATGCCCTGAGCCACCTTCACCGGTTTGGCTACATAAGATGTTGGTATTACGACTTTACGGCGGGAGGACACACAGGGAGGACGGGCAGAGATTATAGGCGGTAAGGGCGGGCCGTATAGGCTGCCGGTAATGCGGGGAGGGGAAACGGCTGCGAGGCCGGGCGGCGAGGAAAAGGCAGTAAGAACGGCGGTGACGACGGGGCGGTGAGCATGGCCGGTGGGGACGGCCGAGGAGGACAGGCAGTGAGGGCGTTCAAAGAGGAAGGACATTGAGGACGTCCGGTTGGGACGGCTGGAGAGGAGAGGGGGTGAGAGTATGCAGAGAGAACGGACAATAAGGTCAGTCGGGGAGGAGAGGCGATGAGGGGGTCTAGAGAAGTTGGACAATGAAGACGGAGCGGTGAGGTCGGGTAGTGTGGACGGGTGATGACAGTGGGTGAGGACTGTCGGTGAGATCGGGCAGAGTGTACGGTTGGCGATCACGTGCAGCGAGGATGGGTCGTGCCATAAAACGCCATGTAAGACATAAAATGCCCTTTTATGAACGATTTCTTTAGCGAGGGAAACAGTCGTTTATAATGCTGGTATACAAAAGCGTATTTCCAGCATTATAAACGGCCTTTTTCCTTACAAGAAATCGTTCATAAAACTGGCATCTTAGGGAAAAGATTATGACGTATTTGCCGTTTATGGCACGGATAATTGCCAATCATCAGCCAATCGCACCGAAATAATTGTGGGAATGTACCGGTAACCAAAGAGCGGACGACTGTTTTTGAAGATTCCGAGCACAAAAACTTTGCATTAAAATAGATAATCCTCCAGTAAATGCATCTCTCAGATCGCTAACACGAGAAAGGATATCGCACCTCCAATAGAAAAGTGACACAAGAGCGAATTTCTGATTTCTCAGAAATTGAAAATTTAAGTTTCATAGTTCTGTAATACTCGTTATAGATTGTACCAAATATTCACCTTCTAGCGGACAGTAATTTAACTAATTCAAAATCAACTTCAGAATAATAGCAGTACCTCTTGGTAACCTCTTATCAGTTTTTAGCTGAAACATGACGCTTTCGCACTTGTGTCACTTTTCTATTGGAGCAGCTGAGGAAACCGATCGGGCATGCGAGTGCGGGCTGCCTTCCGATGGCGAACGAAGATGGCGGAGAGCAGGAAGAAGCTGCGGGGGCAGCGGCGCCGCCTCGAGAGGAGACGAGCCCACGCGAGGGGCGGTCGTCTCGGGGGCCTCCAACCGTGGAGAAGCAAGCGGGGGATCATCTTCGTCTCCGCGCCCCTCGCGCCCCTGTCGGCCCGCCTCGCCCTCTCAGCCTCTCGCCCTCGCCCTCCCACGCGCCCTCTCCTCGTCGCCCTGCGCCCTCGCGCCCTCGCCCTGCGCCCTCCTTCTTTTTTTTTTCCGCCGCCTTCGCCCCTCGCCTCGCCCTCCGCCCGTACGCCCTCGCCCCTCGGCACGGTGCGCCCGTCGCCGTCCGCCTCCTCTGCTGCCG
>BOPP01000055.1:6234209-6245915 GCA_017312745.1 Gryllus bimaculatus
TGCCCGTCCCCCCTGCCCGTCACCCTATGCCCGTCCCACGCTGCTGCGTCGGGCCCACGGGCCTTTGTGCGCACCGTTGCACCATTTTTTTTATTAACGCACGGTTTTTACTTCGTCGGCCCGGCGACCTCAGTGAAGTTGGCTTTTTGAAGAAGAGCCAGGTTTCGGAATAGCTCCATTAACGAAGGCGCCCCACGCGCGCCCCGGGGCGCAATTACTGGGGCCCTTGGCTCCATCGTCCGTTATGGCGCTGCGCTGGGATCCCAACCAACCGTCAGTTGCTTTACAAACGTATTTCCACGCAATACACAATGGAATATAAAATGTTTTATTTGTGTATATAATTGTATATTCATTTTTGTTTAATTGTATATGATTCATTATGGTAGTGTAGCGTGAATCAATTCGATTAGCAGAAAATTTACTTATTTTCTTTTTATCCTATTACTTTTTTATCCCTTTTACCCCTTTTTATCCTATCCCCCATGAAATCTGTAATATACATTATTAAAATAATGGTAACATATTGTTGGACAACAGTGAATAGTACCAAAATATAAGAAAGTAGTGGATCATAATGTCCTATAATGTGCCCCAGACAATTCAATAGGATTTAAATCAGGGAATGGGGTTTAAATCAGGTAAATGGTAATGGGGGTTGAAAGGGTACGTTGGTGGTTCGTTTTCCATGATAACATCGTTAACAATGTACCTTTAAGTGAGTGGCGCGCTATTCACAATGTTAAGTACTTGAGCCCCAGAGAGAGAGGCGTTAGCTGTTGCATAGTGTTGAGTTTGGCTTTTTGACTGAGTCTACGCAATGATATTTTGAGTTGTTCATTACAATGACACTAGGACGTGGAATCGTGGAAGAATTTCAGTTTACAGCTATTAAGTAAGTTCTCAAACGTCTTTGCAGTGCGATAGTTACCCGTTTTGTGGTCTGTTGGAAACATCAAAAGACCGCCTTAAACGTATTTCTCTTCACCATCTGCAAGAGCAATTATTAATTTCTTTTCTTTCCCTATCTTGCTGACTAATATTTGGGGTATTATTTAAAATAACAACTTAAATATATAAAGGAAGTTATATTCAATAAAATGGTAACACATATCTGATAATGTATTACATTGAACCGAATAAAATAACAATTATAAAAAAAGAATTAATATATACCGAGTATTCAGGTTAGTGGACATGATAAAAAATGGTAAGCATTTTTATCAAAATTGTAACCATTCTTTATGTCAACTACCGTGGACACTGGGTATGTCATTATTTTTTATTATTATTGTTATTCAATTCGTCTCAATGCATCACTTTATCAGATGTGTTACCATGTTATTGAATATAACTTACTTTATATTTTCAGATTTTTTTTTGAAAAATACACCAAATAGGGTCGAAACGTAAATAAAGATATAAAATGAAATAAATTATTATAAAATACTCATAGTCTGTTTTATTAAGGTCAAGAAACATACAATAAACATTAAAACAGACGTTAAACTAGTCTTTATTATTACTGTGTTTAATTTGGTTGGTTGATATGCATGGTTTTCCGTTTCTTTTTCGTACAGAACTTTAATTATGTTCCTGATGCTGCAGTTGTGTATGATATTATTTTTATTTCGTCACTGTACATTTTATGTGTGACTTTCTATACATGCCCGACTTCCATTCATTTCGGTATATTCTTAATATTTGGCACGAATATTGGTGGTAGTCCGATATTTGCATCATCTTTTAATGTTTCTTTTTCATTTAAATATTTTAATGGCGAAAATTGATTATGCATGGTAATGCATGTAACACTTATGCAAACGCGAACTTTTATTTGGAAAAGTTTCTATTGACGGTTCACCATTACGCTTTCATTTTTTCCAACGTATTGCCATTCGTCAGTACTCACATTTTTAATCACATTTTCACTTGAAGTTGGCTAAGTGCACACTGAGCACGGCTGCATTGGTCATTGGTTGGGGTTGGTTACGTTGCGCCGTAGCTGATCTTATCGCTGTCGCTGACTGTTGCTCTTGGGTACGTTCTGGAAGGCTCGTTGAGAGCATCTCCTAGGATAGAAACTGCGGAAGAACACATTGTTGAAACTGTAGCTGAGCTTGTAATAGTTGCCACAGTTCGAATTTTCATTGTTTATACTGCAACTGATACATCTATGTATAGAAATTTGCGGGTCGTCACCTATGGTTCAACTCATAACTTCGGGGACACTGTTGTTAACTATATCGGAGTTGGTGGTATTTTATATATTTTGAGGGCGTTTATAACTTGTCCCGTTTCGGGGTCGCTGTTTGAAAACACAATAGGTGTAATGTTTTGAAAATAATGAATTCTGATGCAAGAAAGGTACTATTAAGCATGTTTAACACAACAGAACACAGTCGCACACTTGACTCACGAACACTGAGCCGGCACTGAACTGGCCGACGCCGACGCGGGTACCTTCAACTGACTGCAGAGCGCTGAGAACCTATCCGTTCGACGGTCAAGGCAGGATTTGCAACGACAACATGGAGAACGATAATTTGAATAACAATATTTCCTACTGAACTTTAGAAAATTGTGCACAGATAGTGCACTTACATTTATGTCCAGAAGCAAATCAAGAGACCTTTTCACCATTTACTCCAAGGATCAGGAAAACTGAACGAAAACCCTGGATAAGATGGAGGTCATTAAAATAATGTGAGAGTGCCATGTAAACCATTAGTTCTGTAGGGTTCTGATAATTTTCTTCAGTGTTTTGTTCAAGTTTTATTTATGTTGAGCAGCGAACCGCATGGGGCCCTTCATGGAGAAAGGAACGATACATATAGAAATGGTAAACTTTATTAATTTTCTGTACTAGAGGAAGTCATATTTTGACATAATTATTTACTCACAAACGTTATAAATATTAACAAAAAACAACAGTAAAAATGCATTTTTCATTTAGCGTAAATTAAACTTTCTTCACGAAACATCATGTCGGCTGGACACTATAATTGTAACCAACCCCCTTCCGAGAAAAAAATAGTGCGCGCCTCTGCTTATGTAATGGGGCTATTAAGTAAACTGGGTTTGCCTCGTCGAGGACAGTGATCATTTTTTAATTATTATTTTTTGTTTGGATTGTAGATGAAAAATCTAATTGGAATTGTTCGTCTAATGTAGAACTGTAATCAGTTCGGTGGGTGGCCGATTAGATGACTCACCGATCCATCCCTCGATGTTCTGGACCGATTCGGGTGTAATGTTGTTTTACGCGGGCGAATGTCATGTCCTGCGTGGAACATGTGGCAGAACTTATACTAAGACTCGGAGGAATTAAATCCTCCGACCAATGCTTGTGGAATCAAATTCCATGTCCAGTCTACACGGAACGGCTCGACAGATAACCGTGTATGAGGCCGTTTTTGTGTTAATTTTCGCTGCGAAAATGAGACTGACAATTTGGAAAAAAAACAAGGGGTCTCTGGGGCTTTAATGTTAACGCTTTCTGCCACGCAGCACACGTTGCGGTGGCCAAATGGATGAATTTTCAAGCACTAACGTTACAGGGAAATAAAATAAAGTTTTAATACGTGCAAAATTAATAATTTAATGAAACAAAATAAGGTCGTCTAGGGAATAACGCTTTGCCAGGAAATACGCTACCTGATAGTGACTCCTAAGTAGTATATAAAACACAGCTCCTGGATCAGATATATCAAACCGACAATTTTTAGATTTTTAAAGTTTTCCATTTTTTCATTGAAGTCGTATTGAAGTACTAAAAATTATTCATATCTTATTGTTTTTTATCCATGTTTATCCAAAATATCCTCACTTTACGGGTTGAGGCCTATTTTAGAACCCTAGACCACATATTTCAAAACACTTTAATCCTCATATCATTTACCATTTTAACAAAAAATATCAAAAAAGTGATTTTTAACAAAATATCATGAACTCAACAAATGTATCGCTACATCACGTTTTCTCAATTTTACTATTTCGTACATTCATCATGAAAAAAACTTAATTCTGTAATATCCTCTGTCTTAAACTCTTTATACACTAATCTCAAATTTTCAGTTTTTAAAATATTTTTATATCGTTTTCTTTTAAACAATTATTGAATGAAAATCTGGTTTAGGAATTATCGAATAAAAATCTAGTCGAGGAATTATTGAATGAAAATCTGGTTTAGGAGTCAATGAAATAAAATAGGTATTGGAATTATTGAATGAAAGTATGGTCTAGGAATTATTATAAAATTAAAATTTTATAATTGCGGTGTAACATATCGTTCGCATCGTGAATTGTTCATATGGACTACTACTGAATCAGCGATACAAAAATTAGCGAACTATGGATATATTTCTGAAAATGGTGATTATAGCGATACAAGTCTTAAATTTCAAGAATATTATCAATTACCATTAGATGGAGAGTTAAGTAGTGATACATTAGATTTATTAAATCAACCGCGCTGTGGTGTGCATGATACTCATTTGAAATATTCTTCACCAAAATCGAATAATGGTTCGATAAAATGATCTTATAGTAACTATATCAGCCAATATTAGATTTAACTGAATCAGCATTTGAAATATAGTTATCTCAAACAAATTTAAATTTTAAAAGAGATATTTTATGAATGATATAATTATATCGAATAAACGTGGTGAACATCAACGTCAACGCGATAAACATTGATGTTCCAATAAATTTGATGGAAAAGGTGATGTTTTATACCGATGGAAATGAAAAAAACAACAGATGGTACATTCAATTCTGCAATATTACCAGGGGAAGGAAAAATAGTGTTTCAAAATTTCAAAATTAATGTACCAATTGTATATTATGAATTTATTTTGCTATGGAATTTAAAGCTAATCTAATAAAAAAATCCAGTCTCTATACTTTTATTTTATGATTTACACACATTTTAATTATCTGAAATTGTCGATAAAAGACATTTTGAAATTGATATTACCAATCATTATCATTCTGTACAAAATGGTATGCCATATTTTGTAACCTTTACCCATCTGAGGTTGGAAGATACCAACGCTACATTCAAATGGCGCGGGCAGTGCCCTCGGCAAGAGGTTGGAAACCCCTATTTATATATATTCTGAGAAATTTGAATTAGTGACCTTGCCGACCGACGCGAGAGGGAGCAACGAGGAGAGAAGGCGTTGGGACGCGAGAGAGGAAGGTCGAAAGTGTGCTATTGGGGAGTGGTGGAGAGCGTTGTGTGAACGAAGAAGAGAAACGGACACAGGAGCTGCTGCGATTAGGTTTACGGGCGTTCATTTCTTACACTGTACATTGCCGTGTAAGAACCCGGATCTTCCCGGAGACGTATATTCGGCGATACCTTCCCGCTGACTGTCGCAATCTTCGCGCTGTTGGGTGAGGCAAGGCCCCGAGAAGAGGTCAGTAACAATCGTCTTTCCTATTTTATTTCTCCTTATTTTTCACCACGAATTTGCCATGGCTGCGAGAAACATCAAGTTCGCCCAATTTGCTAAGACGTAGGAGGCTCTTGTCAGTATTTGCGTAGTGTCCCACCCCTTTAACGCGTATGGTCAGTGATGTGATGTCGAAGGCACTACTGAAGATCTATGAATTGTGGATTCATAATATATACGTGTTCTCTTATAATTCTTTACCTCTATAATTCTTTATCTATTGCGCAATAACCACAACTTTTCTCTAATGTAATATACCCAGGTGTTTTCTTATCTCTTATGCAATATTCACAACTGCACAATCTCTTGCGTTGAATTAAAATGTGGTCTAGATATCTGAACACCTCAAAACACGTAAAATTATTATTATTTTAGAGTAAATTAAAATATTTCAAAATTGAGAAAACGTGGTCTAGCGTTGAATTTGTGCAATGCTGCAATTTTGTTAAAAATTATATTTTGTTAAAATGGTGCATGAAATGATGTATGAAATGGTAAAAATGATGTGTTTTAAAATATGTGGTCTAGGGTTCTAAAATAGACCTCAACGCGTAAAATCAGGAAATTTTGGATAAACATGGATAAAATATGAATAAATTTGAATATTTTAATACGATAATAATAATAATAATAATAATAATAATAATAATAATAATAATAATAATATATTTATTGCTGACAATGAACATTACATATTAGTTACATAAAAAGAGTTCTAGCATAGCTTTGAAAGAGCGAAGCCTATGTTCGAGGGGTTTCAGATGAAATGTTTTACCAGTACTCATTAATAAATTAATAACACTAAATTACATAAAGGCTCTTAATGTTAGTGGAATGTGAAGATAAAAAAAATGTATTGGAATACCATCTTATTTTTCATCGATTGCTATCGCATTGTCACTTGATTTTAATTATATTTTAATGCCATTATGTCTTGAATTTGTACATTAAAAATACTATCGATTAAATAATCTTCTATAATTATTCGATCTTATGATCGAATTTTAAGCACTTTTTCTATAAAATATTTTCGAAAATTTCTAAGACTAATTTTTAATTAGTTGAATCAATAAAAAGTACCAATGTAGAATGTTTAGCTTTAAATGTAATTTAATTTTCATATCTTTAAAGTAGTATATTTGTACATTGTAACTTAATTAAAAAGTGTAAGGAATCGTTTAGATAATAACGCCTTTTTTCATTATCCTTCACAAGTAACTTCAGTTTCACCTCAGTGTTTTTAGTGTTTTCTTTACTTCCATTACTCAAGGAAAGTTTTGTTTTATTTATTTCGGTTCATTATTTTTGTTATTTATTTGTACTCCTTCAAAAATTATTTTGAATTTTTCTCTGTGATTAGAACCGAAGCAATTTCTCGTAAAAAAATATCATTTGATTACTGCAGTCAGCTCCTGGTGAGAGAATAAGTGTAGATTCAGAATCACATGTACAAAATCTTCATTACTCATTTCCAATGCGTGCAGAAATTGAAAGAAAAATATGTAGCTCCCGGTATGTGAAAAGTGTATGTTTTTATTAGATTTCAGGAACTCAGGAGAATCAAAAAACAACGAAACAGTTTTGAGTTTGAGTAAGTTATTACTATTTTCATAATGCACATACCGACTAAGTTTTTATACTCGGTGCGAACTGCTGAGAACATGCGTAGAGCAATTCGCCCGTCGTAGCGTTAGGCAACAGCAAATTTTTTTATTCTTGGTGCGGAGGTAGAAATGTACTGGGTATCCGTAACTGTACTGTGTTATTTCATAAATTGTGAAGCCTGAAGTTTGTTAAAATATTTAATATATTGCAGAGTTGTAGGAGTGTAGGCTATTGAAAACGATTTTGTGTGGTTTTATTCAGTAGCATTGTTCAGTAGTTTTGTTCAGTAGCTACTGCAGGCCACTAGTATAGTGCGCCAGGGAAGTCTCTCCACAGTTGCACTTTGCTGGTGAGAGTGCTTGCAACATAAATTGTGGTGGTAACACGAGCTGTAGCTTGTAAAAAGTATATTGCGTATTCACCACAAGCATAATACTCGTAGCTACTGGAAGTGTTGTCCTTCACTTGTTTCCCAGTGATCTGGTTGCTAGCAACATAAAAGCAGTTTTTAATAGGAGGCCCTGATTCAGCTCAGTGAGGAGAGACTTCTTGGTGCGCTATACATTTCGTTGAAGTTAACACTCTTTTCCTAATGTAGGTGTAGCTTTAACACCATGCTTAGAAGCATGATTGTTCTGTTTTAAAAACTGTGCTATGTTCATTTTATAAACATTTTTGTTAAAATGCCGATTGTTTCATACATTTTAAATTGTGCCTGGTGACCCATATTTGTAGAAAACGTAACGGTATCCCCGCGAAAATGATGTATATGAAACATTAGTATACTCTTCGTGTAAAATGCATTAAAGGTGTAATGATAACCCACCTGTGCACTTAAATGATACGTATAAAATAATCATCATTATGATGTTGCATGTTCTGCGGAGATGCTGTGATTTCAACCGAGACATTTTTATTGCAGCACAAGTGATAAGGTGCTTAATATTTTTTGGAACATTTTAAATTTTCTTTAACAAAATCCGGTCATGCAACAAATGTAGAGAAATTATTATTTTTTTATATGTTCAATGTATACGTAGTTAAATCTTATAAGCTTTTAAATAATAAATTCTCTTATTTCGTAAAATGAATATATGAATGAAATTTCCAATCTGTTTCTAATGACATTGAAAACGTTTATATTTTGTGCAATTGGATGGAACATCGAACAACACCAGCCCAGTTTATTTAATATTTCGTGGCAGTTTGATGGAACACATCTCAGCTCCAGAGCGATGTCTTTCGTCGTGGTGAAAACGTTAAAACCGTTTAATAAAATGAAGCTGCACTCTGAGCTAAGGCTGCGGCTTCCAATTCCACACGAGGAGACAATTTTCTTCTAGCGGTGTTTCCGAGGAAGGTAAATGATAACATTGGATAGGGAAAATGCATGTGAGGAACAGCATCCATAAGATATTGCATACAGATGTTATATAAGATACAGGACCCAATTCGTCAGAATTCGAATGATGATGAGGGCTTTCATCTTTGAAAAAAGCCGACCGTACTTCATTTCATGCTGTGTTACAAATATAAATCTGAGAATTGTGTTCGTGGGTTTGCGACATCACGCATCCGATATTTCCTCTGCGCTGTGAAGTTTGTCGTCGGTCGTTAGGAGCGAATCGATATCTGGCGTCAGCATCTGCCGACGGCGTGCAGATAATGGTGGGACGTGTCGCAGCTGTATCATGAAGTAAAGCGCAGGTAAGCTGACGAACGGCGCCTAGAAGATGAATCGGGGCGAAGAAGTATGTGGCGAGTGATCGAGCGTCACAGAGAGATTTTTTGCGGGAGTTACACGCTGGGGAGGGAGAGAAAGCTAGACCCCTCCTGTTCAATATGGGAGCTTCTCAACTCGAGGACCCGAGATCAAATATCCTTTCGAACTCCTGCAAAGACTGCTTTATTTTAATCAAAAGATTCTCGTGAATGTGTTTGTTTAACAGCATAGCATGTATTGTGTAGCTACTGTAGAACACGAGATCAAATACCCTTTCGAACTCCTGCAGAGACTGCTTTATTTTAATCAAAAGATTCTCGTGAATGTGTTTGTTTAACAGTATGTATGTTTAACAGTATTGCATGTATTGTGTAGCTACAATTGTAGAGCTACATTTTAAGGTTTATCTATTTTATTGATTTCGAATACACTCATACGGGACGAGAAACTAAGCATTCTCTGGGCATGCGAGATATGTCGACGGTTTTGTTAGGTACCCAGCAAAGGTGGAAAAATACAAAAACAATGAAACAGTTGTGATTTTGGCCAAAGAAAGCATATATATGGTTAATTTTCATATTTTCGTATTTGATACTAAGAATATAATCTCACAATCAGTGCGTTACTGCATACGACACAGCTGACGGGGGGAAAAAAGACTATTTTTTGTTGCTCCAGGGCCTCTTTTTCTAACACTTGCCAGCAGCATTTCTCAGCTGCATGCCACTAGTTTAGATTATTGTCATAGTAGTGTTGCTGCTAGAAATGTTGAATCATACTCTTGTATAAAAGCAAGAAAGGAAACGTCAGATTTGTAATTGAACTGCCAATAAAAGTAAGTTTTTGGTGATTGACATTGCATAGTAAAAATATTAGGATTCTGTGCTATCTCTTCTTTTTTTTCTTGAAAAAATTCGTCATTGTTTAAAACTATTTTACGACGGCCATATTAGCACTTCTACATTACATAAATGATTTTGATTTATATCAATTTTCATGTTATATAATTTTCTTAAGTAGAGGCGCTTTCGAATTACAATGATGATTAAGAAACGACTAGTGGCTTCCAGCAAATCTGCTGTTAAACAAATCCCATACAAAATGGATTTCCAAAAGTTAACACGGACACAACCCTAGAACAGTAAATAAAATACTGTCGTTTAACACTGTGATTAATTTACTATTTCAACCGGTCTTTACGAATATTGCAAAAACAACAAAACAGTGTATGCCCTGCGCAACAACCCACTGCATTCCAAAGATATACACCAAATTGTTGTTCCATTACCAAAGTCATGTATAGCAAATACAGCGCGCCAGAAAAGTCTCTCCGTAGTGCCACCTCGCTGGTGAGAGTGCTGGCAACAGAAATTATGTTGGTAACACGAGCTGCAGCTTGTAAAAAGTTAATTACATACTACTCACCACAATCATAACAGATGCTGGACGTGTTGTTCCCTTCACTTGTTCCCTAGTGATTTGGTAGCTACCAACATAAATGCAATTTTTAATACGAGACCTTGACTCAGTACGGAGACGTTTCCCTGGCGCACTATACATAATTGCGGGCGGCTTCCTACTTGAAGCCTTTCTGTCGGATTACTCCCGCAGTGTCGTGAGCCGTGTATGGCAATATGGGAAGTAGGCGCAGTGTGTTAATGGGTGGAATAACAATGAAAAATTTGCATTTTTCTATCGAGATAAAAATACTTAGATAGTTTTTTTTTATTTTTCCAATTTTCTGGGAATCTAACAAAATCACACACCCGTCTCACATCGCCGAGAGACAAGTTTTCTTTCAATATTTGTGCGCATTTATGAGCATTTGTGCAACTCATTTATAACAAATATGGGTTAGTTACAGCATTTATAACTCGAGAACGGCTGAACCAATTTTAATTACGTACGATTTGTTGGATTCATCTATGCCCCGAATAGAAGAATAAATTAAATGTAGGAAACATTCACTAGATGGCACTGTAGAACGAAACTAAATATTCATATCAAATACAACGCACAACACACTCGGCAGGATCTTTTGAATCTATATCGTTAAATAACTCTTAAACGAAGCGTTCTAGGGCTAGAGACTAAAGTTTTGAGGGCAATTGTCTTACACCATACGTTTCTACACCGTAATCTACAGGATAGAGATCTTTTTGAACATTCTGTTACATTTTTCAGAGGGAGATGGAGGGGAGATGAAGAGAGAGAAAGGGAGATGAAGGGAAGAACGTCTGCCGGGTTCCGCTAATTAGTAATAATTTCTAAGACTATTATAATTTATAGTTCGTTAATGGGGTATTGTGATGAAATGGGTGATAGGAAACAAGAAATCTCTAGAAAACAAGTTCTTAATTCGTTTAGTTACGCACTAACTGTGATCAGGCTTCGAAACGATGTCCAAAAAATTGAAAACTAGCAAACATACTGTTATACCACGAGTCCACCGAACATCTCACGATTCTAACATTTCATTCTCTCGCTCAGTCACAAAAAACTTTCTCATAAACCGAATGAATGCATTTGCATTTTAGTAGCATTAATTATACCCTTTAACATTATTGTTTTGAAATGTCTCACGACAATAAGCAAATACAAAATGAAAGAATATTTCAACGTTCTGTATGCGAACACGTAGTTCGTGAATGTTAACAAGCAACATAACAAATATAACCTACTCTGGTCGTTTTTGTCCGTTTGGACTTTTGATGTGGTACAGCTATCGACACTTGCCTTCATAAATTCGCTTTTTTGTCGATAATCGTCGATGTTCTTTTGCTTACATTGACAAAAGAGTTTCCCCGAGCGGTGAAGTTGGGAGCGAAAAACTCCGGAGGCATTCTGCACTGGTGCTCCACGCCTCTCGCTTTGCGAACGTCCCCTGCCCCCTCCCCTCCATCCCTCTTCCCCCCG
>BOPP01000055.1:6254842-6274082 GCA_017312745.1 Gryllus bimaculatus
AGACAAATTCCTCATTGCGCTTTTCGAGACGCGCGGAGGAGAACTGCCCGGAGATCGCTCCTACACAAAACGTTCTCGGGCAAACCACTATAATCAAACTTAACTGTAAACAAAACGTAACTCGAACCTGTTTTTAAGCGACAATTTAACCAGAAACCATGACCTTGGCAGTGATTGTACTTGAAGCACTGTTGTCACATTTTACAAGTAACTGTACAATTTATAAAGCAAATGTGCATTGACTGTAAAGTTAATTGACGAATATATTGAAATAAAATATAACTTTGTGAATTTTATTTTTTAGTCTATATATGTTAAAACTCTAATATGAATTTTGCGTTTATAAATTACTTGCGCTTTGAAGTAAATGGTGCAGAGTTATAACGCTACAAAATACATAGTCGAAAATTTGAGTAGTACTATTGAAAAATCGGACCAAGGTTATTTAGTTGTTGGTATATTCCGAGAATATTGTTCTAGTTAACTTGTAGTTTTAAAAACTCATTACCTATGTAAATATAGTCGTTAGGTTAGTAGATGGCCTTTCAGAAGTAATTTTAGGAAAACGAAATGGAAAGTGCATTTGTGTGTTATGCTATACTTATATGGCGTGTGCAGAGACATAAATGTTTTTGGTCACTTGTTGATGCCAAATCAAATTACAGGCATTGGTGGATGAGGAAGAATTAGAAATTATTCGCATTCATTTGACGCACATTGGGGTGAGACCGTTGTATTTATGTACAGAAAATGTAAGACTGTTATTTGTTCGCTATGTCTGTCAAGGCTCCAAACTGTCGGAGCCGTTCATTTCCGGCTATTCTCGGCACTACAGTGTGGTTCAGTCCTCGTTGCTAAGACGCCAGGACCTTACCTCATTAGGAATGTACAGACTGAAGTTACCGAAATTGCACACTCTTCGTCATTTAGCTTTGTAAATAATAACTTGAAACTTTGGTGTATGCGCTTGTGCTCGTGTACCACGGGCTACGACAAGTGAACAACCGGCATCACTTCATGTTTGAACTCTCCCCTTCTCTGGGAAACTCTATTGCTAATACTATCCGAAAAGCCCCGGAAGCGAGCACAAGGGAAAAGGCGCTCTAGGTCAAGGAATCACAATCTTTCATATGACAAACAATTCCTGCGGAAACGTGAGGACATTTCCATTTCCAGCGGGTGCAACATTTGCCAAGTAGACACTAATGACGTTTTGAATTCTCTAGGCATTTTCTGCGCAAATGCAAAGAAAACCAGAAATTTCGTTCTTTGGTCGGACGAAGCATGTTTTACAAAAACTTACGCCACCGTTTATGCTACCGAGGATCGTGATGACCTTCTACGGTGCATTGAAAGCGTCGCGGCAGAAATAAACGCCCAACGCAGCTGAGTTGCACGCGTCACAGAGGCCGTGCGGCCCAGATGACTATCGTGCGTTCAGGCAAGAGAAGGCCATTTTGAACACTTGCAGAGCCTCTGTTACACGAGGTGTAACAGAGAGAGCACTTGTAGAGCCTCTGTTACACTTGTAAAATGTGACAGTGCTTCAAGTACAACCACTTCCAAGGTCATACTTTCCGGTTAAATTGTCGCTTAAAAACAGGTTCGAGTCACGTTTTGGTTACAGTTAAGTTTGATTTTAGTAGTTTGCCCGAGAACGTTTTGTATAGGAGCAGTTATCCTCCGCGCGTCTCGAAAAGCGCAATGAGGAATTTGTCTCCAGCAGGGGGGGGGAGGGAGGGGACGACAAAGGACAGGTGTAATTTCCAAGTGAGCGTGAGCGCTCGCAGAACTTGCGCGCTGCGTGGGGACACGCAGACCGCGCGGGCGAAGGCGACCGCCCACACACCCCGGCGGAGCGGGGCGGAGCGGAGCGGGGCGGAGGTTAAAATGCGAAATTCTGGCTGTATAGCGAATATGACGAAGTACCCAAATAATACTTACATAATATATTTTGGATTTTTGAGTTCCAGAATCCCTTCCCATCATTTTCACTATAAATAGTTTAAAGATAGGTAAAAGTTAAACATAAATAAATATAAAAAATAAAAAGCGCGAGAATAGCTACATTTGAAAAACTAGACATTTTCGTTCCCGAGTTATAGAATACTTATTTGCAACGGTAAACGAACTGCAGATTTTATTTTCTGCATTGCTTACGAAATAGTAACTCGCCCTTAACGCTACTCCTTCCACTACAAGCAAAAAGGAGAGTTCAACGAAACTTGCGCATGGTGAAAGTAAATTAACAAGCTAGATTCCGAAGCGCAAGAAAATGTCCGCATATTGTTCTACTTCCTGGTACGGCACACACAGTTTTAACTGTTTTCACCGTGAAAAAATGTAAATGTATGATTAAATCAAATGAAAGCACCTAAAAGAGCATGGGTACCTCTTCCACATACATACAGGCGCTCCTGGCAAGAGACATAAAAAGAAACTGTATAAATCGATATTCTGTCACAAGTACATGTTACAAAATTAAAAATTACAACAACAGTAATTACTGCGATTAGCCGATTTAGAATGAACTTAATATATTATTTTGGTTAACCTGTCTCCAGACACAGAGTGTTGGGGTTCTCGCGACTCGTCTTCATTTCGGATCTCCAACGCTTCTAGGAAATCTTCAGAGATCAATGATTTTAGATTTAGATTTCCTTAGTTAAAAATAAATCTAAATCTAAAGTACGGATGGAGGAGATTATCTGCGCACGTTTTCTTGAGTTCCAGAATCCCTTCCCGTCATTTTAATTATAAATAGATCGAATATAAGTAACATTTTAAAATAAATAAATAAAAATAAATTATCAAAAATCGCGAGATTAGCAATATTTGAAAAAATATATTTTCGTTTCCGATTAATAGAAAACGACCGGTAAACGAATTGAAGGTATAATTTTTCTGCATTGCTAACAAAATAGTAACTCGCCCTTACCTCTAAGAGATGAGCCGTACACTGACGCGATGCGCTCTGCCCTCAGAGGCGGTTGCAGGATGTGGAAGGAAGGATCACGCAAGGTGAGTGGCAGAGCCTGGCAAAACACATTTTACTATCGATTGTTCCCGCTGGCGCGCTTTCCCTGTGTATGAGAGCCAGCTCGCGTCGTATCTGCCTACGTAGGTCTACGTAGGTCTCTGACACGTCTGAGAAATAGCGATACCTCTCGTTCCCGGCTGTTCTCCGCAGTGTACATGTAAGCTTCCGCGGCTCGAGTTCTCTAGTTCTTTGCTGTCCGGTGACGCCGCGTCGTTGGCTGAGAGGCCGACGTTTTGCCTGTCATTCCGTAGGATTCCTCAGCGTAGTGAACCTGTAGTGGGTAGTGTGGAACAGTGTAGTGTCACTACCCTGCGACATGACAGGCGAAACGTCGGCCTCTCCGCCAACGACCCAGCGTCATCGGGACTGCAAAGATGTTCTCCGCAATGTCACCAAGGTACTCTCTGCGCAGTTTGTTGGTAGTATCAGAGGGTTTCGCTTGTGAAAAGAAGCATAAAGATACCGTCTTACAAACGAGATAGAGAAATAATTTGTATCAGATTTAAAAAAATGATAACACTTCCGTTCTAGCACAGTTTCAAATGCTGAACATACATATGCAACGGGCCTAGTGCCTATCCAATTTTAATTACGTTTTCGTCGTTTTGCATGCCATACTAGTTTGTACACACACAAGTACAGTTACCTCTCTATTAAAAGTGGAATAAATAATTAGTTCCAATGATTAATAGAAACGCGAAGCGATAAGCCGTGCTGAGAGATTAGTTGACGCCTCCAATACTCGTTATCCATCGTTAACTTTTGTCCGCCGACGAGGAGGATGCTCCTCTAAAACAGGCTTAGTATCGGCTTCTTTCGTTGGCTATACCGGAACTCTGGGTCATAGCGGTCAGCAGCGCGCCGGTCTCGGCGCCGAGACTGTTCGGAACTGTGTTTCTTCATGTCCGGTTCTAGTCAGTGGCTCGTTGTATGTTGAGCAAAGCTATATCTACGTATTAAAGTCATCAATTATTTCAAATCGCTGAAATGTGGTCTAGGTATTCAAGGTATAAAATCATAAGTTTCTGTTTTATTCTTTATATCACGACTTTTAGTGGTTAGCATTGTTGAAAAAATGTGGTCTAGCTGTCTGGTCAATATTGAGGTCGCTGAAAAAAATCTGATTTAGTTAATTTATCAGGCCTCGGCGCCTAAACTTGAATTATATCATCATCAATATTTATGAAAATTTTATATTTTGAGAATATTGATTAATATTTAATGCAAAATGAATAAAATTGAAATTTGGATTCTTCTCTATCCTGATAATTTGATCTAATGGTGTGTAGACCACAACTGAATTCAACTCGTGAAAATTGCAAAGTTTTATATACATTGTAAAAATTGGAGATATTGGGGGAATATTGTGAAAAAATTGGCCAAAATATTTTAAATTTTGAAGAAATTGAAATCTTTTTAAAATGAAAAAATGTTTCTTCAAAATCTGGTCTCGACGGTCCGTTTTATATAGTACTTACATATTTCAGATGTTTTTCCCCCTTAGTAACTTTAAACAAAGAATATCGCTTATTGATTTTTAAGTAGATGAGTTATATATTAAATTAATTGAACAGTTAATAAGATACAAACTATTGTTAATTATAAAACACAGCATTCACATTGCCAATGCACATATTCTCTCAAAATAAGAATTTATCGGATTGTTTATAAACTTTTACAACTTAATATCTGTTGACAAACTCAATTTTGGAGGAATGTCCAAGGGAGAGTGTCGGAAGGAAAAGAAGAAACTGGTGCAGGTTCCAGTCGTGTCCCCATTTAGTAGCGGTAGTGCTAGAGCATTGGAAAAAGCTTGGACGTGAATGAGCAATCGATAGTCGCAACGTTGGAAATTCGGGGACTCGCCACGCGTTGGGTCATGTTGCAAGAGGTGGCAACGGAGGTTGGTTGGTGGTGGTGCAGTGGGGCTGTTTGGCGTCGCGACAAGTTGTACGCGCAAGAGAGGAGGGGGGGCGCCGAGAATTTTGCGTTGGCGCCTGCTCCATCACTTGCCGCCGACACTTGGAAAATGCCAATGCCGATAAAAATATTGCTTTATACGTCATCCGGAAAATATTACAGTGCCGTTGACATGTCTAACAAAGTTATGGCCAGCAGCGCACTTTATGAAATCACAGAAGCTAAAACGCGGCGACCACGAAAAAGACTGGATCCTTTGAGTACATAAATCAATCCGTACTTTTCGAGATGGACGCCACGCCGTTTGCGCCGCGGCGCGTTACTCATTGTTTTTGATAGTGAGCTTTGAATTTTATTTTTATTTTTGGAAGAGGAAACACAAGTGTGGTGTGTTCAAAGGAAATCTAATTCTCTGTTTTACGAAGGATATCAATTTGCTTTTTGCTGTTTCTATGGTGGAAACATCGACAAACATTTATTAAAAAATACATTGGCCTACAACAATGCTGTTTTCAATGAAAGTAGCTTGTAACAAAAGAAAGTTACTAATGTTGGAGAAAACAGTGAGGAAACAGGATATAGTGCTTACTGGTGAATTTCCTCATGCTTACGTTACTTCCTTCAACTAATTTTCATGTCATTAGGCACGAGTTATAACCCCGACGTAACACTAACGTGTTTTCTTTTTGTTACCAGCTTTCGGAGCTGTTGATCTACTCAATATTGTGTTATTCATTGCAATAGATATGTGTACTTACGTTATTTTTTCGAACTTTTGTCGCGTTAACATTTAGATAACAGATTAATTTCGAAATTTGTTGTATTAATGAGCAACGGCTTTAAACGATTTATTGCGTCTTGAAACTTCAAATTTCTGCAATGAAAACGATCGCAAAAGAGGTAATAATTTAATGAATTGAAGACGAAATTAAATTTTTTATATATACCAGTGCGACTAAATAAACGGAGAAGTTAATGGCTTTCTGATTATTTTAATTGATTGACGAATGAATGAATTCCATTGAAGAAAAATATCACAAATTCTACTCTCTAACTAGTTAGTTATGCTTCAAGCCACTGCAGAAACATTTGAAGATCAATACAAGTAGATCAATGCAGTAAATGTATACATCTACGTATGTGTTGTTACATTGAAATCTCGAAGTTTCATGTTCCATTTGTATCAAGAGTACGAAGGAGACATTTCGCGTTTCGGAAAACAGTGTCACTGCAGTGACATTAATTGATATCCTGAGCCATCTAAGCCGGTAAACATTTTGAAATTTAAAAATATATTAAGATTTATAAACAAGATACCGAAACAATTTGCTATAATACGCATCCTGGTCTTTAAATTTGGTGCCTCCAAATATTAGCTGTGGCCAACTTGTTATTTAAATTATGGAATATTTTTATAACGTATTTAAGGTTTTGTAGCATTTTTCTGTAACATAGTTATGAACGTCATTTAAAAGTAGAGATTCCGCATATATAGTGTGAAACTGCAATCGATTGTTCCTATAGAGTTTTAAAAAAGTAATGTTAAAATATATATTATAAGATATGTGTATTGGTAATCTTAAAAATACACACAATGTGTTGTCATTCAATACGTTTGCTAAGAGATGGCTGAAATATTAGTGACAAGTTCCAAATTTACGTATAATCGTTGCAAGCATGTCGAAAAAGTGAGCAACTTCTAATATTCCGCTCAAAAGTGCATCGCAAAAGAAACGTCTCGTCCTGTCGGTGCAGCAGCGACTGCCCCATTGAAGCCCAACCGGGGTCTCGCTAGTCGCGGCGCCCGTCCGAGAGGCTGCAGCTGCGGCGTTTCCACGCCAATGAGAGATGATTGCAGTGCGGCGCGGTGCGGTTGCCTTGTGCTTCTCGCCGTCCCTGCGCCGCCGCCCGTGGGAGCAGATAGGCAGCAGGCCGGCCGCTGGGGCGGCCGGCCGACGGCTGATAGGCGGCGCCGGGGGCTGCTTCAAACGCCTCTCCATTTCCCGCCCCATACGCTCTCCGCCCCGCCATGCCCGCCATACCCCCGACCCCGCCCCACCCCCGCCTCCCGCTCTCCGTAGCGAGCTGGAGGAGCCCGCTCGCGGTCGAAGGCGGCGGCCGCCAAGACTACGCGTCGCGGCGCCGTGAGCACCGCCGGCGTCGCCTCTATGGGGAAAAATTGAACTCATGAATTGGCCGCTGGGCGACGGTTGGCAGCGCTGCAGGCTCGAAAGAGCGTGTTGACTGCATCTGGCATTCGACGTTGTCGCGCGCGGTAAAGACGGTGGAGGATGGGTGCGGTGAGTGTTTTTGCGGGGACGATCGCATCGCAATAGCGGTGGTGGTGAGTGTGAGGCTGCCTTGCCTCGCTTGATGAGGACCGACACCGAGCCGCCGCCCACTAGGGAACCAATTGCTTCACGCTGCGCCGATTGCAGCACGCTGCGCCTGTGCTTTGTAAGGTATGCAAGAGATCTCTGATAAAGTACGTGAACCGTGGAAAATAATTTAGTTTGTTACTGAATGAAAGGACGAGTTAATGGTCGATAATGATTAAAACTTGTACGATTGGTGATGTAACTGCAGTTTCTTCACCGGTCAGCGTAGTATTGATGCGTTTCTCCGGTTCGTCATGTAGATTCTAGGACCATTGTATCGCTGGACAGCATATTGATGAAAATAGAACAAATCATAATGAGAAATGAGTGATTGGTTGAGTCATGAGGTGTTTATTGTACGCATAATTAATGAGGCCACCACATTGGTAGCAGTTTTCTAAATACTGTTAGAGATATGGAGGCAAACATTGGAAACCGATCTAATTCGTGGGCACGGAGCGGCAGTGTTTCAGGGCATCAACTGATGTTACTTTCGCCTACCTGTGACCCGCGAGTTCCTCGTTCGAGTCCCCCGATGGCGGAGATCTCGACACTATCTAGAATTGCACTAATCATTCAATCGCTTCTAGTCTCTGTGTGGCCACCCTTATTGTAGTTTTCCTTGTTTTCTCTAATCAGTACCAGCTGCGAATCCGGGAGAAGTACCTCGCTAACAAATGGGCTTAGGCCGCCTGTGCGATCTTTCCTTACCCTTCTTTGTCCATTACTTATTTCTTTACTTACACACACATGTGACAACCCTATAATGTTACATGCCGCTAACACTACATCCTTATCAGGAGACCAATCCATGAGCTTCACCTTGTCGGCCATGCTGAAGACGGTGCCCCCCTGTGGAAGATACGTGTTTGTAAAAACCCTCGTTTAGTGACGTCATGTCGGCGCCGGATCTGCAACCTCGCTGTGACGCAGAAGAACATGGCCACCTCCCGAGTCAAACGAATACACTATACTAAGGAACTAATCTACCTGTGCACGTAGTACGCGCTCAAATAAATTCAAATAATCGTGAGCTAACCCTGAAAAATATTGCCGATTCTGAAACGCGAAATAGTATATTAAAAATAGATTTTAAATAAATCTGAAAGTAACGTGCTGGAAACTTTGTTGTGTTGGGCAATCGGAAAGAGCACAACAATAGCTTTGCGACGTGAAATTAATTTCGCGCCTCTCTGAAGACTCCTTCCAGGACGCCTCTGCCGAGCGCACGGGGTCCCTGCTCTCGCGCCAAGACACGCGCGCCCATGGCGTGCGGGGCAGGGGGGGTTTGAAGCCGGCAGCGTACGGCGAAGGGCAATGTCCACCCCGGCAACACGTCACGCCCCCTTAATTTACATCTGCGCACTTCCACTCGCTCGGGCGGCGGTGGCACGCTCGGGCAAACAGCAACGCTTGCGCACTCCGCCCGCCCCGCCCCCCGCCGTCCCCGCCCCCCCCGCCCCGTCCCGCCCCTTCCCCGCCCCGCCCCGCCCCGCACGCAGCCCCACCGTGCGGCGGCTGCCGTGTGCGCCCGTCCAAGCTTGATTCAGCCCGACCTGCCCCCCTCCCCGCCCCTCCCACCCCGCTTGCTCCGCCACCTGCAGGCCAGCCGCAGGCACCGCCAGCACTTCTCTCGCGGACGCCCGCCTTAACGATGACGCAAGCACTTGCAAGTTTGCTTCGGCGAGAGCCGGCGTGCGTACGTTAGTGACAGAGAGGCACACTCACCTCGCTCCGCCTGCCCACAGTCGGAACCGCCCAACGCCCCCTTCGCCTTACCGCCCCCCTTCGCGCCACCGCCCCCCTTCGCCCACCGCCCCTTCGCCCACCGCCCCTCTTCGCCCACCCCCTCTTCCGCCACACGCCCCTTCTTCGCCCACCCCCCCTTTCGCCCACCGCCCCCCTTCGCCCACCGCCCCTTCGCTACCGCCCCCTTCGTCTACCGCCCCCCTTCGTCTACGCCCCCTTCGCCACCGCCCTCTTCGCCCACCCCCTCTCGCCCACCTGCCCCTTTCGCCCACCGCCCCCCTTCGCCCCACCCGCCCCTTCGCCACCCCCCCCTTCGCCCACCCCCCCTTCCCCACCCCCCCCTTCGCCCACGCCCCCTTCCTCCCACCGCCCCCTCTCGCCCACCGCCCCCCCTTCGCCCACCCCCCCTTCGCGCCTCAACCCCCCCCCTGTCGCCACCGCCCCCCTTCGCCCACCGCCCCTTCGCCCACCGCCCCCTTCGCCCACGCCCCCCTTCGCCCACCCCCCCTTCAGGCCCACCGCCCCCTTTGCCCCACGCCCCCTTCGTCCACTGCCCCCTTTCGTCCACCTGCCCCCCTCGTCCACTGCCCCCTTTCGATCACTGCCCCCTTCGTCCAACTGACAGCCCTCTCGTCCACCCCCCCCTTCTCCACTGCCTCCGTCGTCCACCGCCCCCTTCGCTCCAACCCCCTCTTTCGCTCCACCCCCTCTTCGTCCACCGCCCCCCTCGTCCCACCCCACCTTCGCCCCCGCCCCCTTTCGCCCCCGCTCTCCCCCCCTGGCCCACCCCATCGCCAAACCCCACCCATCGCCCCCCCACGCTCCCTCGACCACTACCCCGCCCATCGCCTACTACCTGTCCACCGCCTACCCCCCCCCCCCGCCGCCCGCCGGTACTCTCCTTCACGCTGGCCACACCTTCCCTCAGTCATAGGGTTCCTACGTCGGCACAGGGTGCCTCCCCCCATGTTCGGAGCGTTTTACAGAGAACCAGACAAGCCGCAATAATGAGTAAAGGGCGATTCATGCTACGTTTTGAGAGGGATAATCTACAGTGCTCCATGGTTGTGGCAAGGAGCAGTGACTAAAATACATACGGAATGAAGGCTACGCGACCCTCTTTCTCCATCCAAAATATTCGAAGACGGATGAACTCAGATGCTTGATGAATGAGCGAGTTTCTCTTGCGTGGATGATGAGAATTTGCTGTTTTGCGTTGAAAGTGTTTTCTGGCAGACGTCAGAAGTAGCATTTCCCCGAATCGTGCCAACTGAGCAGGGCCTCTTATAGTTCTCTCTCGCACACCCCTTTTACAATTGTAATTTTTAACCAACTAGCCCAAAATTTAGAATCACTCAACAAACTGATATTGATATCAAGCGATGAAGGAGGCAAAGAAACATAAACAGAAACAGTTCCTATTAGTACCTTATCATAAACCGAAAAAGAAGTTTACAGTGATATGTTTCTCCCGTGTTGTGTATCTCCTTTTCGGTTTATTTCTGAATATCTTGATAGTTTATGTGTGCGATAGCATTTATAGTCCAATTCCTCAAAATGATGTATCTTGTTATCTTAATTTTGTTTATATATTTAACTTGCATAATTATAAAAGAAGAAATTTTCATAGTGCTCAACCTGCAACTGGTTTTATAAAACGTTTTGGACACGTTTGACTGTAGTTTCGTTTTTTTTACTTTGATACTCATACTTAATATTCATATAAATTATTTATTTGTAGCGAAATGCGTACTTAACCATTTGTCACACAAGAAGCAAATCCAATGTAAAAATATAAGAGACAGGTATTTACATATTGCGAGAAAAAAGCAAAATAGCCTCTACTGCGACACGTGACTCGTTGTCATCCATTGTGTAAAATGTAGGTGTGCGCCGAAAATATTCCAGGGAACGACCGCAGTGAACTTCAAAACACTTCCAACCGTAGTGATTCACGAACCTACACCTTACGCATTCCTGAAAATTTGTAATCTTGATTTGTTTCATATCAATGGCCTATCCACAAGAAATTTCAGGAGCATGAGGGAAAATATCTTGTTTTATTTATCGTTAAGAATGGGAATTTGCGTTGCACACAAAACACCAGAAGTAAGAGTTTGAATTTCTTTTTAACGGACACAGCGCGCCATCGTCAAATAACCATTCATTAATTGCCTTCTCACAAAAAGAACGTCTTCACAAAATGCGGAATGATGAAGGAAGCACGCAGGAGTGCATATCTTCAGTAATTTGAAACTAAACATGTTTAATTGCACCAATTACTACAAGTCATCGATATTTAAGTCTCGAAAATATGAAATGATATCTCTTTTACTGTTGAGTTTCCTTCCTGACTTTTTAGTGAGGAAAGTTCACCATCCAGAGGAAGATTTTTCGATCTAACGTGCTTATCAGCGTTAAGCCAGTGTAAATTGAGCGGCATAATCCTAATGAGAACAGGCAACCTGATGACTCAATACACGCGCGCCACGCAGGGTTTAACGCGGCCTAATGGAGTTGGAAGTGACGCATCTCCGCTTGCGGAAGGCGCTTCGTTGCGCACCCGCTAGGGGCGCTGTTGCCGTGCGCGCCGCGTTAAAGGTGCGCCCGTGAATTCCAATCAGCCTCCCGGCGCCGGCGCTGGTGTCGCCACGCCCTCCGCCGCCGCCCCGCTTTCTGCCTGTGTACAAGGTGTCGTGGAGGCGGTCCCATCCATCATTTTTAGTTACCGAACCTCGGATGCTCGAGACCGCACGCACGAGAGACTGCTTGGATGGAATCGGGAGACTGCTGGTGATGGTGAAGCGTTGCACTTAGATGGTAAACTAAATTTTACACTTGCTTTACTACATACGTAGGAAATATACTGCATCGTTTAGGCGCTAGTGTTGACTACATACGAAAGGAAGGGTAGACGTTTGGCGTCAAACTAATTTCCGGTATCCAGGACCCATGAAACGCGAATTATGACTACATACGTTAGATGAAGTAATTGTGTGAAGTGCATATAGTAACAAGATTTATCGACCTATTCGTAATCAGTGCTCGACTATAAGGTTTCCTGTCGACAACTCAGAAATTTCCGCCGCACAACAACAATAATTTCTCTCTACTACGTACGTAGTGTAGAGAGAAAATAAAGACTACTGCAAACACCAGGTTTTAGCCATTTGTACTACCCGTATTTTACCTCGGAGGCTCCTTTAGTCGTGACCAACACAAACACAATCTCCAAATTCAAATTCGATTGGATTTATTACGTCAAAATTAGTAAAATAACGTATTAATTAGTAAAATAACGTAATAACGTTAATGACGTACGGTGAAAAATATAATCCGCGCATGGTTTCAAGAGACCCAAAGTCACTCTCCCACCTCTTTACTATACATAGTTTAAAAATGAATACCGACAAACCGTGATTAGCTACATTTGAAAACTAGACATTTACGTTGGGATATTTATTTTCATCTGGAAGTGAACTACTGACTTGATTTTCTGTATCGCTGCCAAAATGGTAATCCACACTTTCGTCTCTATTGCAACCACAAATGGGAGATGGATTGCACGTCAACGCGTGGCGCATAGGAAGATGCACCGAGGCACATCGCTTCCGCCGTTGTTAGTGACGCGTTTGCGCGCCTGCACGCGGATCCTCGAAGGCTTCCCCGAAGTGCGCTGTAAGAGCGCGCCACCGCCCCACCCTAGCAGTGCGCCCAAGAGCCGGCCCTCTTCTGCCAGCTTTAACGCAGCTCCCTGAGAAGAATTGTTCCCGGAACGTAACTTTTTTAACTGTAAATTATCGCCGCATACCTAACTGGACACCGCGGCCTCAATTTTGGACACCTGTATCTATAATTCCAAGGATTGCATAAACTTTTTAATTTGGGCGCTCGCGCGGCGATGCGCGGAAGAGGAGGTGGGTGGGTGGGAAGTTGGTGAGGGCGTCTGCCCGAGTGATATCGAGAGCGGGAACGGGATACGTGCAAATAGGATGCGAGAGCGGCGACTGGAAGGGAAACAAAGCAGACAATGTATTCTGTCGTGTTAGTCTACAAACGAATCCAATATTTTTCACGATTCCACGTAAGTACTTGCCTAGTGGGATGCACATTACAGCTGCAACAATGGATTCGAAAGTGTGGGCTTGTGAGAAAGCCGCCACCTTCATCTAGACTGGAGTCACTTTAAGTTTGGATCTGCGCGCACATCCGCGACAGTTCTTTCCTGTGTGTTTGAAGAACTAGTAAAGTCGCGTTAACTGAAATTGCCGAATTGGATAGTGATTGACGGGCGAAATAATCTTGACGATTACAACTTCACTCGGTATTATTTACCTCTGTATCCCCTACGGACCAGTGCGTTCCAAAAATAAATTATTTTACTGGTAGTCAAAATCACTCGAGTAGAAACATATTCCTAATGATATATCAGCAAGACATAAGTCCAGTACTAAAAGACACACTCAATATTTCCGGTTTTCACGATACTGTAATTATGTTTACATTTGGTATTCTACTTAAGTGAATGAAAATCTGCAAATACTGTTTCAGTACTACCTTTTTTTGGGAAGAAATAATTGTTTCTCCAAGAGATTAGAACCCAAGATATATTGTAAAAAATATTTTAAATTGTTTCTGAAATAAATTCCTCAAACGAAGTAGCATTTGTGATAAAGGAACGTGGAACCTTAGCAGCGTATATAAGGTGAAACAAACGGGGACACATTGGTATTTTTGGACATCTACCGAGATGATGTACATAACACGTGTGTAGGAACTGCCATCCCTCTCAAAGGACTGCTTGTATTGATCGTATTAATCCGAACGACGATAGCTAGTAAGATGATGTTGCCTACCGTGTGATACATATCCAATACATCGGAAATTAGAGATGTAGTTGACGGGCATACTAATCTTCACAGCGACCCCCAAATTGTATGTATATTGCCAGACCACGAGAATGTTCAACTAGATTTTCTCAGTTCAATACCTTTCGCCATGTGTAACCGTTGGCAATTACTTTCAGAAATATCCTGAATTAGTAAAGGTATTAATCAGGGAGTAATTTATTCCGGTTAAGTGCAAATTTATAAACATTAGCATTACCAGGTTGGCCTCAGTTGTCCACCAATGATTGGTTTTTATTGACTCCAATCTTTTTTGGAAGCGGAAAGTCATTGATAGAGGTTTCTGATCTGTAAATTTTAAACATATGATGCAATGTATCAGAAGTATGTCGTTAGTATTTGAGTTATTACAGCGCGTTTGACCCACGGTAAAAACAAATATGGACTATTAACTGGAAAACTGAATATTCAAAATATATTTTCGTAACATTTGTAGATTTTAATTATTGATATAATATAGATTTATTCATTACTATATTACGAGTATACATTGGACTTTTTAAAAATAGAAATGTAATAGATATTGTTATTAAATACAAATACTCATAGAAAATTTCCACTTTAGACTTAAAATAGAAAGTCCACACTTAATCCCCTTCGACGTACTAACGCAGTAGTGTGAAAGTATGGCAAAAACTCGGGCAGAAATCGGAAATTAGTCGACCAAAAATTCGATTGTAGTCCTTTCGTTACGAAAAAATGAATAAATATTGTTGCTCTGTGTAGCAAGATACTTCCTCTAACATGATGTGTAGTCAGATTCTTCGTGGGTCATTGATATCGAAAAATTCATTCACGAAAAACACTGGTAAACGCTGGTGCGTAAATCTTTCAGAAAATTTCCTCCATTTGTAAAAATAATATATTTCTATTATTCTATTAATCGTATAAAATAATCGATTATCTTAATCGCGATTATATCGCCCATCCCCACAGCTAACCAAAAAGTATATAAATATGATTCTTATATACCACAAATTACTTCTCCGGGCACTTGTAGTCGTCTGTGTTACAAAAATCGTCTGTCTGGCCGTCTCCTTGTCAGTCTGTCCCCCTCATTGTCGGTTTGTCCCCCGTTTATCTGACCGTCCCTCCGACTCTCTGAAACTAAAATATGGAATTATATATTTTCTTGAATGATATCTGTTCTAAAACATTAAATCTTTAAATTAAAACAGGTACTATTTTTCATTTAAAAAAATGCCGCTTTACATTGCTTCTGGTCAAAGTTACGGCAAATTATAACCTATTTTTCTCTTCAAACAGCTCAAAATTAATATTTTTCTTCCGATAGAGTAAAGGACCTTAAAAGAAGGCGCACGTATCGTTTTCGCGCTCAAATCTCTGAATTTTTGAAAATTACATAAGTGACGAGTATTAACAATGCGAGAAAGCACTTGTTTTTTAAGCGCCTGGAACGCTGATAATCGCCGTTCCAGTGGTGTAGCATCAACGTACTTTGCATGTTGACTCGAAGAACCTACAGTACCGGCAGCGTTTAAGTGACTCTCGCCACGTGCTGTGGTACGTCATGTGACATGATCTGAAGCAATCACCTTGCGAGGATTTGTTGACTTTGTCTCAGCTAGCGTTCCGCGTTGCCACGCAGCTGACTCGCACGAAGTCGCGGAGGCGATAAGATTCGTCTGTGCGGAAGGTTATGATGATCATGATATCAAGACGCGTGGAAGAATGTTAATTAAACGTTTATGGTTATGAATGGAATGATGTTTGGAAGGGAAATGTGGAGCTGTTATGTGGCCAGCACGTCACAGCGAAAACCAGAACAGGACTCCGCGGGTGTCGGTACTGGTCTCTGGAGCGCTGATTCAAGACCCCGCAAATTTTCTTTAAAAATAAATTCATGGGCTAAGCTTTTTTTCAAGGGAAACTATAACAGTTCATTATAAAACGATGTAGTGAAAGGAATTATAAACGAGTGTGATATTTCGATATGAACGAGTATCGTAAACTTCAGACAAGTGTATTTTCATACGGTACTTTTCTAGGACTGATGGTAACTTTTATAAGTTAAACTGTTACATTGAATAGTTTTGTGGCATCGACATGCAGCATTCAGCCAAGGCCACCTAGCGCACAGCTCCCTACCCTATCGTGCTGCAGATGGCTTTGGTTTACTGCGCTAGTCAAATAGAATAAAAGTGTAATTACAATGCAATTTATTTTCTATAATATTCCACGTAAAAATTACTAATAAAAGAAATTAAAACTGGCAAGCACAATATAAAATTGAATGAAATATTTTTATGTACACATTCGAAAGAAACATTTACTAGAACGATTTTCAATTATTAATTATCAGTACTTGGTTTGCAAACGTCTGTGATTGCTCAAGAACATGTATCATACTGAAATCCGCATCGTAATGAGTATCATTATGCACTGGGTTGCAGCCATCACATCACAGAAATTTACAATGGGAGTTGAAAAATATTATTATGATTTACGTTTGTTACTCATTCCTGATGCGCGTAAACATTGAAAGAAAAGCATGAGGTATCTGACCATGTGTTGTCTATGCTTTCGGGAGAAATCCAAATATTTGAGTATATTATTAAGCGTATTCCGTTTCAAAGCCTATCATCCAAATTATCACACGTAGTGTTCCTGCTTCAGATACAGCAGGCGTCATGCGACCGCACGGCTGAAGGAGAGAAGCCGTCCACCATTAACCATTTTCTTTAACTTGTTGCGCTTTGCAATAGCAACGTTTTTAAATTCTTGGTGTAGGACAGAACTGGTTTATTGAGTTGAGATTATATATTCTACACTTTGTCCAGTATACATGAAGGCAGTCCTTTTTAAAATATTAAATATTTTTGCAGAATTATACGAGTGAATTGTATGCAATTGAACAGTGTGTATGCTACTTTTAGAAATATGTTATGTTGTTTCGTTTAGCAGCATGCTTTGCTGCTGTGCGAAACTAGTTTATAACTATTTGTAAATAATGTAGACACATAGCATTCATTAATTTGTGGTATAACTGTTTTTGTACCCTAAAATATTTTGAAACGAACATTAAGCATTTCATATAAATAGTTATAATGGTTACACTGCTAACGCATAGTGTTTAAATATAACTACATATTTTTATTAATAACACTAATAATTTGGTCTATAATGCATTTGCAAGAGGTGTTGAAATTTGTATCCAAAGTATGAAATCTGTATGAGCGAAAATAATACAATACAAAAGAAAAATGAAGACCAAAATGGCAGATGCTACCCTTGGAGTCGCAATGGACATTTTGCCAGAGATAAAAATTCCAACTCCTGAGAATGATAAAAAGTCATTAAGTGGCGTTAAGCATAAAATGGTTATGATTTAAAAGCGACGATCATAAAAACATTTATCGAAAACACACGGAAAATTAAAGAACGCAATTAAGTTCGAGCAGTGTCCCTGAGAGAAAGTGTAACATTTCTATGGATGTTTTGTGCAAGAAAGCAAAGAATATCAAGGTCAATGAAGTAAACAAATTGATATAATGGTGCTCGACTTGTTAGCAAAAGGTTTACTGAAAATATGATTGCTATGTTTATACATTTCCTCGCTATTTGCTTGTATGCAGTTGATGGGATAACGAAGCAGGATTTGTCCCTCTTCACACGCAGAGGCAAGAACAAGAACGGTCAAATTGGATTACAGAAATGGAAATAGAATGATGCAGAAGAGGGATATATGATAGAAACAACGAACAATATCAAACCAACAATAAGAAAACCCAGTAGTCACCCTCCTAGGATGGAAACAAAATATTCAATGACCCTCTACCAAGAAGACTGATAAGATTCTCACATGATCATGTTCCTTTGCTCGCTGCCGAAAAGAGTAGTTTGCACTGTCGAACACAATGTGACCCTTAGCGACTCCTAGGATACTAGTGGTAGTGTCATCACCTTAGCCACGAAATATAAGAAACGGTAAGTAGTTTAATGCGTGAAGCAAGTATACGAATGTCACGGGCAGTTCTTGTGAGTTGCGATAATATGCACTGTTATATTGTTTTTATAAATTCGTATCATGCTAAAAACCAATGCATCTTTCTACAAATGTACCATTAAACAATTAAATGGCGTGAAGCAACCCTGTTGAACATAAGCTGGGCGAGCGAGACCGTGAAGGAGCGCTCACGTTTTGCCCTTGGCTGCAGCTGCAGTTCGCGATTGGAATTGGAGCGTGATAATCAGCACGAATGTATCGCGAACACGTTTACTGCGCTGTTATGAAAGATTCACTTTATTGTTTTGGACGTTAACTGTTAATAACATTTATGGAAAGAAAATTTCATGTATTTTTTGTGAAATGCGTCGAGTAGAGTTATTGCTTTAATTTCAATTTCCTGTTTACCACAATATTATTTATAAGATTTGTTATATGTATGACTGGTATTTTAGTTTATTTATTTCTCTTGAAGCACAGGTAGTGTAAATATGTGACAATAAGTATTCATACTTACATGCATACAAACATAGAAGCCGATCTTACAATTTTACCGGTGTTCTTGCTTATAGGACTTCCAGTTTACTTCACTTCCAATCCTCGCAAAATAGTATTTACTTCACTTCGCACTTCACAAATATTCGTCGACAAAATTTCAATCCCACACTTACATTCCGTCCAGATAAGAGGAGAGTGCTGTAATGATTTATCTGTTGTGGTTTTTCTTGTTACCGCAAAGACCTTACGCCTGTATCGTTCATTATCTGCGCCCTTCCTCTCAGAACTCCGCTTCCTCCTCTTCGCGCTGTCACCCGCGCGCCCATCCGTTTCGCAGCCGGCAGCCAGCCGCGCGTGCTGCAGCGCGTACGAACAGCTTTGTGAACAGGTTAAGGATCTACGTGTTGCAATTTTTATTCCGGTGCATTTTTTAAAAGAATGGCAGTACACCCGACTACCTACCTTGAATTTTGGGTGTGTTCTCTCAGACCCATACGTACGTGCCTACCTACCATCGAGACCAAGATAATTTACAAGACATAATGAATTTCCCCATGAACAAATTGCTGACAATGAAGGACAAAGGAGCTTGTTGACTTGCTTGCTTGGATGCATGGGGTTGAGCAACGGATACCGTTCCTAGAAAACTCGCTGGAGAGCGCATGGCAAGCGGCGGGAGGGGATGCCCCGGGCGGCTGGCTTGCGGGGCGACGGCGACGGCGCTCGCGCCCGCACCTGGAGCCCTTGCGCGGGAGGGCGGGCGATCGATCGATTTCGAAGG
>BOPP01000055.1:6290438-6301540 GCA_017312745.1 Gryllus bimaculatus
GTGTGCTCCGGGGACTGCGTCCTGAGCAAGTGCTGGCTGGCTGCACCCGAGCAGCTTATCAAGCAGCTGCCGCCGTCGTGATATTGTGCTTCGTTCACACTTTGCAGCCTGCTAGATCAGGGGTGCGCGTGGGCGATAACGGGCGGCAATGGCGATGATAACCCGGGTGGCGTTGATGAAAATGGTGCCTTGCGAAAGGAAAAGGACGCATTTCGTACGGTAATTCTGCATACCTGTCTAATTACGTCAAATGAATCAAAGCTTTATAATAAGACAATATAAATGTTAAGTAACAATATTAAATGCTAATAATGATAGTGTAAGTATAATAATAATATAATAATAATAATAGTAATAATATAATAATATCATAATATAATTAATAATAATAATAATAATTAATAATAAAAAATTCAGTGCTCATGATAAATTCAGCGCGGTGCAGACTATTCGACAAGTATTCAAGATCACAGATCTGAGTTTCAAGAATTATTGCATTCGGGATTAATTATCTGTTTTTTACTATTTTTCAATTTATTGTTATATTTTGTTTATTCGTAAATGTGGATAAATCCAGATGTTAAATTTGGAAAAAAATCCTCTAGTTAGTGGGGTCCCCAGTATTCATGTTTTGTGGTTTCCAAATAAAGTCTGTTGTACAAAATTTTCTCTTTATATATGCCAAATTCATTTTTTTTCAAAAAAAATCGAATACGTTTTTGCGTCAGAGGCGCTTGAAATTTACGAAAAAAATTTCAAAAGTCACTCCAATTTTCCCCACGGATGTAATACAAGACTGTAAGAAATATGGTGCTATTCCCATTTTCGGGTATTGTTCGTTTTTTCGAAAATTACAAAAAATTCAAAGACAAAAAAATTCAAAAATTCAAAATTGAAGATACTTTTGCCTCACAAAATGTTTGTTGTAGAAAATTAGCTATTTAAATAAATAAATTAATTAATTAGTTGTGCTATAGAATGACACAGACTTCTCGCAGTATTTAGTTTTATAATCTTTTTAGCCTGAACTACAATTTCAATTGTGAATGATTCTCTTCCCCGATACCTTCTGTGGTCGCACAAAGGACATTTTTTGACATTTTCTCGATTTTTCGACTTCCTAATTGTAGACCTGAAACCACCATTCGCTTATTCTTATAGTATAGGTAGAAAAACCGTGCACTACCCGGGTGGCCGAGGTGGTTAATTGATGTTTGCCGACTTGGCTCTTAGGAGAGGAAATTCCCTGATTGGAGTCTTGGTCGGAGAATGTTATTTGCCCCAATTCCCTGTTGGTGCAAAAAATAATTGAGAATTCCAGAAATTTTATTACATACTATTTAAAGCAATTCTTATCACAAATACTAGTAATAAAGATAAATAAACTGGAAGTGTCTGTATGTGATTTTCGGATTTTCAATCTTTAAACTTTTCTCATCTATTATTGGATTTGTAAAACGTATGAACCGTATAAGCAATTTGTCATTCGGCGTTTATGACTATTATAGTAGTGTCAATTCTTGGTATAACCCGGTTGTCCGAAGTGGTTAACTGTCGGACTCAGCGTTTCGAATAGAAGGGCCCATGATTCGTGACGGGCTCGGGGATAAATTTTGGTCACAAATCTCTGTTGCCGGAAAAAAACTTTACATGTATACAATTTATTAAGATTACAAATACAGTGGATGTGTCTGTACGTCATTTTTGTATTTTGAAATTTTACACAAGTTAACAACTCTCTTGTTCTCCTTGTAAAACGTCAAATCAATTGTTCAATATGATATTCAAATCAATATAACATTGGGAAACGTTCAGAAACATTGCAGGAAAGTATGTGTTTTGGCAGCACCACTTGCTTTTTTAATGAAATGTGTTCATTAAAAACAGATTTTAAAATAAGGTCATGTTGAGTGTTACGTAAATATGAGTATTTTTGGAGTAATTTGCCGTAAAACAGACGCTCGCTCCGTATTTCCTGCGCTTCGTGAACGTAATTTTAGAAGTGTTTCGAAGCAGTCGATTGCTACGTAAGTTAGAATTTGTAAAATATTTCATATTTCCTTGTTCGTTTCTTCGTCGGTCTTTTGTTATAAGTTTTAAAATTAATATTTTAGAAATTATTTAAAACCTCTTTTAAATTGCGTTCCTTGAGTTAAATGTGAAACCGAAGAGATGATTTCACTTTGCGTGATAAAATGTGGGAATGAAAAGTCATGCATGTGAAAACCGAATGATTTTGATGAATATAAAAATATTATATTTTTCTATTCATTTTCTTGTTAGCGGTGTCAACAATGCTAATTGGCAAACTGTGAATTTCATACAAATTAGCTGTCATTCTTGCTTGCAACCCATTGTTGTGATGGCGCGTTGATAACATAAGGCGATAATGACTGCTGCCTTTCCTTTCACGTTAATATAAATTAATTAAATAATGTACGGCTAAAATATGTTAGTACGTTTGCGTAGAAAGTGAATACACTGAATTCAATGCAGAAAGCTGTTTTAGTTTAAGCATTTGAATTTAAAAGTATCAGTATTTTTCATTTTTTGTTTGTTTAAGAATTTTTCAAATAGTTGTAGAAAAGTCAGTTGACAGGTGTTAGACAGAAATTGCCATATATAATATTACATAGCTATTAACAATATCACGAGGTATTTCGTGCTGTTGTCGCACCACTAATTCATTATTTTTTGTCGCGCCTTGGCGGCAATCTCGGAACCACGCGAAGTTGCAACCCACCAGGGCTCAGTTATACTTATCGAGGGGAGGTGCACGTGATTTTTTTATGGGGGTTCAGCATTTTCATACTGACTCCGCTCTTACACCCAGGTTTGTTACCCCTGGGAGATGAGTTCAAATGATGATAATGAAGAGGGAAATAGAGAATCACAAACATACAGAGTCACACACATACACAACCATGGCCGAGGTGGGACTCGAACCCGCGATCCTTCGGTCCAATATCGCCACTGCATTACTGACTGAGCGATGTTGGCTACACGGGTCGGCGTTTAACTGTTTGTTGTTATTATTATATGAAAGAGATGCTTCATTTCACGTCTTAAAATCTTTATTCCGGTCTCTCAGGTTCTTGCCGCTCCCTGAGTAGCTCGACCTTATTGCAAAGGGCTGAGATAAGGTCCAGGTCAGCTGGTGCGAAGTGGGAATTAGAAAGGGTTTTTGAAAGGGTTACTATTTATAGTTAAAGTGTAACTAAACTATATGTGAACTCAACCACATGTTAGACGCCATTGTGACCCTTGATACACAAAACAATGTGTCCAATTTAAGGAAATAACAAACTTAAATAGATTTACCGGATTGAAACATTGACTTTCTTAAAATTCTCCCAATAACTTTAATTAATAATGCAGACGTAGTTCCTAATTTTACAACGTTAACTTCTGAAATACCACAATTAGTAACAAATCTCTTCTGCAACTAATCAAAATATTATTGCTGTATCGTTCAGAACGGTAAAAGATTATAGAAAATTTTCGCAAATACTGTGATGAAATAAAAATTCAGTATTTTACCTTTATATTTAGACTAACTAGTCGTCGATGTACATCGTCAAATATATAATAATTGTTTCACTAACAAATAGCTGTTGAATTGGAAGGGTGCGGCAAACAACAATCTGAATAAATTAAAAATTATACAATAGGTTCGTTCGGTGGGCAGGAAATGCTTCTTGGTTTATTTGCAACGAACAAATTCAGATATATTTTTAACACTCAATATACCCCAAAAACAATAATAGATAATCACTCTATATGTTTCTATACAAAACCTTCCATGTTGCCCTGCAACCCAAACAATTAATTTCGTTTCCACTCCACACTCATATTCTGAGTCTGTGTTCTAGACGTATTACAGCCAGTATCAATAAATCAAAAAAGCAGTTAACAGTAAAGTGTGTTTAGAAATAAATTCTAGTAGTTAGGAAACGCGCCGTGGGCACTTCTCTGCAATTACTAAATATTTAATACTAAGCTAAAAATGTGTAAAAATACCGTATGTTATCAACTTTGAATAAAAATGTTATAAATGGTTGAAAGCCTATTAAATGTAACAGCGAACAATACATTTTTAAAAAGAGCTCTTCACTGGTCATAAAAATATTTATCCGTGTCCAACAGCATGAGCCATATGTTAGACTTACGGTGGAAATCCAATCTGACCTGACTTTCTGACATTGTGATGGCTTTGTCTATCACAATGTTTGAGTGATCTTCAATTAACGGTATTGTTTGTTACGTATCAAAGCATACCAAGTAAAAATATATTCCATTAATATATATTATATTATATCCTTTTGTTTACACTATAGTCGAAAAAACATTAAAAGTTCAGTTTGGTGATTTTAGATATGTTCAATATATTACGATTAAAGGGGGAAAGTCTCCCTTAAATTTGTAAAGGAAAATTATCTTTAGAGAAGAACATGAGAAAATGCGTATGTGCATGTTGGCAAATTGGCGCTACTGTGCTCGCAATCTCGAGGTTTCTGGGCCTGTAATTGAGCCGTAATTTATTCTTGCAAGTTTAATGAGAATTCGTTTGCCGTAACGAGCTTTTTATTTTCAACATCCCCAAGTTTGGTCAGTTTCAAAGTTTGTCAAGCGCGAGTTAAACTGACAACAAGGCACGAACGTAAACTACAGGCGAGGGTGACTGCTTCGGCTGCGGGCAAAATCAGACGCGGATTGGACGAGGCGTCACAATGTCTGCCAGAAAGAGCCCAGGGCACTCGCGGTCATTTTCAGTTCTGCATAAAGACGCATTATTAAAGAACAAATGACAAGAAGTCTACCTATAACTTTACTTTACAGCTCATGTCAGATGGCGTTGAACAGTTAAAATCGATGCAGTTTTAGGGCCAAGTAAAATCGTTTTCTGCTGAATTACTGTTTCGTTACAATGAAAGATTATACGATTATTATGAAAAAGTAAAGTAATATTGATTTTAACAATTATATTTAATGCGTTAGTTACCACTTTTACTGTATTATTCTAAAATACTTAATGTGCCTGTAACATGTACTTGAACTTCTTGGTTAGCTATCTTCATCTCTGTAAAAAAATATTGATTTATGTTTTTGCAAATTTGAAAGTAAGCAAATGGTAAAATAGCTCTTATTCTGCTTCTGAAAATAACTGTATCGTCACTGTGGGGATGTTCTGTCGAGCACTCCTTTCGATAGTTCTATTTAAAGTAGAGCTGGAATGTATGGGTTGCTATTTTCTTAGAAATATATCCTTATTTGGTATTAATGTATAGTTAATACAATAACTGTTGTCCGTTAACCGATGCTAATAACTTTTTTACTCAGAAGCGAAAACTTCTAGTTTTCTAATGTTGGCAACCACGTTTAGTTGCTATTTCTATTCATCATTCTACTATGTATGGCAAAAGGGTGGGGTTCTCGAGCTCAAGGAAAAATATGCAGATTGTACTACTCCTCCATACGTCTCAAACCTTTTTACTGCTTTCTAGCGAAAAAGATCAAATAAAGGTAAATGAAAGCGATGGCTTGCATTCTACTCCAAATATTATGTATGTCGACTAAATAAAATCGGTAAAATATCATGAGTATAAACGACTATTTTCAAATTTAGTAAACAAATTTTTATCCTGTACATAAATCGTGCTATGATTCCTGTCTATTAGTAAAGCAACGTAAAACAAATTAAGACTTTCGTATTTGTTTTCTGCCACTATCGTGTTTCTCCTAAAATATTTTTACTCCCGGCTAGGGCGCTTGGGTCGATGGAAAAAACATTTTAGGATGTGGCAATGCAAGATACTGAGTATAGAATCTCATTACATCTACAATTGTCGAAGAATCGTATATTTTTCGATTACAGGCGATTTTAAAAGTTGAAAATAGAACACGGCTCTTCTCGAAAACAACAGATAAGATCAATTCTGCACATTGGGTCTGATTTGACTTATTTAATCATATAACAATAACTACTGTACGTCGTCGAGTTGAGATATACACTGTAACAAATTAAAAACAATCATGAAGTATTTTCTGGAATTCAAAAAAAAAAAAATTTCAGCTCAAACTTTCTGAAGGTATCGTAGTACAAAACTTTCGGTATCTCCCATCATTTGCCGGGGGGCTTTATTTCACCTGGATGGGTATTCGCTGAACAGCTCCTCCATCGCGATTGCCGTCGATGTTCTCTCTCGAATAATTCTGCTATAGGAGTCATTGAAGCAACACCAGAGCATCTGCCGCGCAACCGTAAATATTAAACAACTTCCTTCCTGCCTGGAGCGATATAACCGCATTGATGACGCCGCAGAAGATACCAAGCTATTGGCGGCGCTCATTTCCAATTTCTGGCAATGGGCCCCATTTAGGGCTGCGGGAACACGCCCTCCGGGACGGCGTCTTCAGGACGGGGGGAGGTGAATGGAAGCGAAGGAGAGGAGTGGAATGCGCTCGGAGTAAAGGGGGAACGGAGTGAATCGGCGTGGCACAGGAGAGAGGTACTCGTAGGCAATGTACGGTAGGAATGTCGAGAGAGAGAGACGGCTAAACGTGTGAATCAGGGAGGAGCTGAGAGGGGAGAATAGACGAGTAGCGCAAACGGAAAGGCGCGTGGAGAATGTCGGGAGGGGGAGAAAGGGAGAGGAATAGAGACGGAAAGGAAACGAGAAAAGGGGTGAAGCGTGGGAGGGAGAGGGTGAAGAAAGCGAGCCAGACGGTGATCGGTGTGTGGAATGCGGCGAGGAAAGCCGAGTGGGGGAAAAGAACCGGGCGGAAATATAAAAGACGCGATGAAACGGGAAGGGGTTAGACGCGAGCGTGGTAGAGCCTCGTACAAGATGAGTGGCAAGAGGGGAGAGGGGGTTGGGGTAGCGACGAGGAATACAAGGGGAGTGGGGAACGGCATGACGAGCGTAAAAATCAGGGGAACGGAAAAGAAGCAGCAGTGAGGGCGAATGGCGGGTGGGGAGGGAGGAACGACGCTTCCCAAAGGCGGCTGATAAGCGTGCGGGGCGGGGCCGGGCGTGGGCCGAGCCCCCGCGCTGCGTCGTGTCGAAGAAATTGCCTTGGCGGAGAGGAGGCGTGAACTGTCGCGGGCGTCTTCTTAATTTTCGGGCGCTGTATCCAGTCAGACGCTGCTCACAGCGAGCTGGGATTTCACGGCGCCGTCTTGGGTATTGGCTTTGGAGATAATTGGGAGATAAAACAATAATTGAAACACGGCAACAATATCATATGAATGCAGGTTTGCAGCGAAGCACCCTGGGGGCGACTCGGGCGGGGATGGGACGGAGAAGGGTGGGGGAGGCGGTGCGGGGCGGGATGGAGCGGGGTGAGACGCAGCAGGACGGAAAAGGCACATAAACCGAGGGATCTGTTTGCAGAAGACGAGCGAAAGAGGAGGGTGTCGGTTCGCGATGGTGTCTGATTATTTGCCTTTGAACCTGGCGAATGAAACGTTCAGAGACGCGAAGCGTTCAAAGGCGTGTAACTAAACGACTATATTCTATCGCTTCCCTTTCTGATGCCAACCACGACAAAATCCTTTCCTCTTCTGCGCCATTTTAAAACCTTATTGCGCCATCTTATTGACGTAGAAAAGATATATCTCATACGAAAATTTTCAGTATGGAATATTGAAATTATGAAAGAATGGTTATATGTTGCATGTCATCACAGTTCGTAAATATTTTTTTATTACTCAATTTATTTATTCTTATTTTTTCTCTCAATTTATTTATTGTCAAAAAGATAAAACATGTACAAGACGGATGAGGGAAAAGTATAACCTCTGCACGTTTTCTAAAGCTCCCGAATTTTATCCTGCCTCTCTTACAATATAAAGTTGAATTGTAGACAAACGTCTCAACAAGAGTTGTTGACAAAATTTGAAAAACTACAAATGTTTGTTTTCGACCAATAGACACCGTATTTGCATCTGTAAACGGCCTACATATTATATTTCATAGTATTGCGAATAAAATAGCAAAACCCATCCCTGGCCTTACAACTAGAAACTAGTTGTGCAAGAGTAATACACATCTTATCGCGTTATTTGCAACGGCCCATGCAATATTTTAGTAGATGAACCTGTAAAAGTGTTTTCTCCTGGAAATCAGGTCGATCTAATTAACTCGCCATCACTCCATGCAGATCCTCTGCCGTATTTACCTTTGTCGACACTTATAAACTAATAAACTAAAGGTGCCATTCTTTCCATCACACCAAAAATTTTAAAAATTCAGAGATTAACGAAAATAATACCTACAACATTTTTTAAATACTTTATTCTGTCCGTGGAATCGATTTAAAGAAACAACCTTTAAGATGTTCGTATGTTTTTTAGTCACATAACATTTGTTTAATCTAATCCTCTAGAACAGATGTGCTTAAGACAAAAATCTCTAACATCAATTTTGTACTTTTCAATGTTTACTTTTGCAATTTTCAAAAATACAGTGTTCAACGAAAATGAGACTAACGACAATTTTTTACCGTTGTTTGATTCATATGAGAAGAAAATTTGAATAAAATAATTAGAGTTATTTTGAAAAAATAATTGTTCAAAATTGCATTTATCTGACGCAAAATTATCCCCAAACTATTCATATCTTCCGAAGAATGTACCTGACGTGATTTCAAGATCTCTCTTAGACGAATAGATTTCATTAAGGAAAATATCTCTATCTTTAATATTGTGGTTGCAGGAATAGGCCGAAAAATTGAACATTTGCTATTTTCGAACAAACAGGAAATTCAACGAAAATGATACTTATGTAATTGTTTTAAATGATCTTTAAGATACTTTATGACAAAGTTTAATCGAAAACTTTGGAGCCATTGTTGAGAAAATTTTGAAAATGTTTAGTTTTTATATAAAGTACTCTCAGAAAAAAATATCAATTTTAAACCAATAGCGCTTCGAGTTCATTTAGATCGATTGAGAAACATCGATTTTGGAGAATCGAAAATCATCTGAACAGTTTTGACGCTAACGTTGATCACGGACGGAGGGACGGACACAGGCGTTTTGTCGTCCATAGATTTTCCGGTATCAAGGGCCTGCAGTACGTGGATTCTAACTACTGAACGAGGATTATGAGGTTAGAGGAGGTAATTTAATTTTTAAAGGAACAACGTTTATCACCCTTTTCGGTAATAGCCCTTTCTGACCCTCAATTACCATACACTCTCTTCTTACGAAGTAAGGCCTGAAAGTAAAAGGAGAGCTCAACAAAATGTGCGCATAGTGAAACTACATTTATGTTATGAAGTATAACAAGGGGCAATTTCATCATTCGCTCAGAATATGAGAGAAACTGGATGAAAATGCGATCGAGATGCAGATAATTTACCCAAAAGCTATAATTCAACAATTTTGAAAGTGGCGAATTTTGAAAGAGTGCGAATCCTGAGATATATCGGTATATGTGCAGGCACATGCGCAACGCGATCATCACATGGGATAGCGGCCGACCCCCTCACCGTCCCGTTCCAACCAGGCCCTTTTCCCTCCTCGCGTTCATCCTTGCCCCTGTCCTCCTTCATGACCATATTCGGGTGGTCCTTAAGTCTCGACGATCGCATGTTTTTCGGATAGTATGTATGTATGTATGTATGCGTGTACTTGGCTCGACAGACCGTTCACGGGTTCAGGCGTACCGGCGAGTTTCCTGCCTCACGGCCAAGGATTAAGGGGGTACGTGAGGTTTGCACGTAGACACGCCCGTTCTTTGAACCTGAGAAGTGAATTTTCTCATCGTAATACAGCAACATATACTGAGACATTGCAAGAAAAACGCACACAATAGTCTTGGCTCGACCGGGAATCGAACCCGGGGTCGCGTAGTGGAAAGCGAACAAGCTGACTAAGAGCTATCCACGAGCATTTTTGACATACTAGTTAGGTTAGGAAGTAGTAAGCAATTAAGCGGTTTGGAGGGAATTTCTAGCAGACGGCTGCTCATATCGGAAGTTTTCCGAGGTTTATTCTACACCAGGCAAGTGTCCGAGCAGAATGCATCACTGGCAACGCACAATATTCCCTTCCTCATATTTGTCGTCTCCAACTCCCACCTTACACACACAAACATACTTAGTACTTGCACTGAACTATTCACACATGTCGGGAGAGCAGTCGTGGGGATAGAGCACGTTCCGTTGCCTCTCTGGGGAAGATTCCTGGAAGGAGGCAGTTTGGCGCCTGAACTCCCTCTTCGGCGAGGGAGGATTGCGAGCCCTTCCCGGAATACAGGCTCCCCAGCCCTTCCCCGGTTCCTTCTCGCCCCTTCTGCGCCACCCTGCTCACACTTCCCTGCATTTGCTTTTTTTCTGTTATTTTGTTAATGAAGAACGGCGGCGCCAGAGATTCAGATTAAAACGGTCTCAGCGATTTGCATTGACCTTTTTCTGAGAACTGACTTACGAACTAAAACAATAATGGAAATGGAAGTGGAATATTACAAAAATTCTCCACTTGCTCCTTCTATAATTTTTTTTCCTACCAGGAATTGGTATTAGATTAAATCGGCTTTCAGGGCTTTGTAGAGTTCTAATAGGTCTATGTATTCCGTTCTTTTCTCTTTTATTATTTAACGTTAAAAACTGTTTAAAACTGTATGTGACGTTGAAAGTTAGATTCTTTTTATTTCGCCAGGTCGTCATAATTAATTGTATGGAATATAATTACTCAGAAGAATTTCGTAGTTATTTCTAGCAAGCGAGGATGGAGAAACTGGGAGGCGAACGTGACCTGCCTGTACTCTCAATCGAAAAAGAGCTTAGTTCTGAGGGCATTCAACAGTTTTCCGCGATGTTTCCGTTTTCGAATTGCAGTTTTGTCTACCCTCAAAAGATCCTTGCTCGGTACCACACGTCTTTTCCCGACGTCTACTATTGATAAAGAGATCTTCTGGGCTGAGCGTCAAAGATTGCTGACTAAGAAAATTTAGAGTAAAATGTTTGAAATCATTTCGAGCTACTGTAGCTTAATTATCTATATGCCCAATTCAACACGAAATTCTGAATAACTGTCTGTTTATCTGTCTGTTTGTCTGTCTGTTTGTCTGTCTGTTTGTCTGTCTGTTTGTCTG